>JBBPBR010001300.1:0-17392 GCA_037974775.1 Cicer pinnatifidum | reverse complement strand
CAATCGATTTGCCAAATCGATTGCCTGCAAAACGTGCTACTGACTTGCACATTTTAAATTCAGTAAGCATGTCAATCGATTTGTCCAATCGATTTAAACAATCAGTTTAGTCTTGGTGATTCACTCAATCGATGTGCCTAATCGATTTGTGGCAAACTGGCTCTCTGACTTGTACAATTTATTTTCCAATATGTGTACCAATCGATTTGGAGAATCGATTGATAGCCCTTTTGTTTTCTTTAAGGATGTACAAATCGATTGTGCTAATCGATTGGGTAACACCAAACTTTGTAAACTTATTCAACCCTGTTATGGAATCGATTGTGCTAATCGATGTGCTCATGGATCTTCAAGATTTTGTTGATTCCTTGAGTTCCAAGCAATTGTTTCGAGTATGTAGGATTGAATTTGTTGTTCCTGAAATTTTTCTCAGTTGACAATGTTAGATGTATTTCAAATTGGATGCTTGTCAATAACATCAAAAACGAACATATGTCTAACATTTTTAACCAATCTTGTGCATCCAATAAGTTGAGTTGTGTCATTGGATTAACATTTAGGTCATTTTCGTCCTCCCTAGACATATTCTTGTCCAATTAGGGTTTTTAACCAATCTTGTGCATCCAATAGGTGTGTTTGTGTCATTGGATGATCAATTAGGTCATTTTCGTCCTCCCTAGGCTTATTCTTGTCCAATTAGGGTTTTTAACCAATCTTGTGCATCCAATAAGTTGAGTTGTGTCATTGGATTAATATTTAGGTCATTTTCGTTCTCTCTACGCTTATTCTTCTCCAATTAGGGTTTTTAACCAATCTTGTGCATCCAATAGGTGTGTTTGTGTCATTGGATGATCAATTAGGTCATTTTCGTCCTCCCTAGGCATATTCTGGTCCAATTTGGGTTTTTAACCAATCTTGTGCATCCAATAGGTGTGTTTGTGTCATTGGATGATCAATTAGGTCATTTTCGTCCTCCCTAGGCATATTCTTGTCCAATTAGGGTTTTTAACCAATCTTGTGCATCCAATAGGTGTGTTTGTGTCATTGGATGATTAATTAGGTCATTTTCGTCCTCCCTAGGCATATTCTTGTCCAATTAAGGTTTTTAACGAATCTTGTGCATCCAATAGGTGTGTTTGTGTCATTGGATGATCAATTAGGTCATTTTCGTCCTCCCTAGGCATATTCTTGTCCAATTAGGGTTTTTAACCAATCTTGTGCATCCAATAGGTGTGTTTGTGTCATTGGATGATCAATTAGGTCATTTTCGTCCTCCCTAGGCTTATTCTTGTCCAATTAGGGTTTTTAACCGATCTTGTGCATAAAATAGGTGTGTTTGTGTCATTGGATGATCAATTAGGTCATTTTCGTTCTCCCTAGGCATATTCTTGTCCAATTAGGGTTTTTAACCAATCTTGTGCATCCAATAGGTGTGTTTGTGTCATTGGATGATCAATTAGGTCATTTTCGTCTTCCCAATGCATATTCTTGTCCAATTAGGGTTTTAAACGAATCTTGTGCATCCAATAGGTGTGTTTGTGTCATTGGATGATCAATTAGGTCATTTTCGTCCTCCCTAGGCATATTCTTGTCCAATTAGGGTTTTTAACCAATCTTGTGCATCCAATAGGTGTGTTTGTGTCATTGGATGATCAATTAGGTCATTTTCGTCCTCCCTAGGCATATTCTTGTCCAATTAGGGTTTTTAACCAATCTTGTGCATCCAATAGGTGTGTTTGTGTCATTGGATGATTAATTAGGTCATTTTCGTCCTCCCTAGGCATATTCTTGTCCATTTAGGGTTTTTAACGAATCTTGTGCATCCAATAGGTGTGTTTGTGTCATTGGATGATCAATTAGGTCATTTTCGTCCACCCTAGGCATATTCTTGTCCAATTAGGGTTTTTAACTAATCTTGTGCATCCAATAAGTTCATTTGTGTCATTGGATGATCAATTAGGTCATTTTCGTCCTCCCTAGGCATATTCTTGTCCAATTAGGGTTTTTAACCAATCTTGTGCATCCAATAGGTGTGTTTGTGTCATTGGATGATCAATTAGGTCATTTTCGTCCTCCCTAGGCTTATTCTTGTCCAATTAGGGTTTTTAACCGATCTTGTGCACCCAATAGGTGTGTTTGTATCATTGGATGATCAATTAGGTTATTTTCCTCCTCCCTAGGCATATTCTTGTCTAATTAGGGTTTTTAACCTATCTTGTGCATGCAATAGGTGTGTTTGTGTGATTGGATGATCAATTAGGTCATTTTCGTCCTCCCTATGCTTATTCTTGTCCAATTAGAGTTTTTAACCAATCTTGTGCATCCAATAGGTGTGTTTGTGTCATTGGATGATCAATTAGGTCATTTTCGTCCTCCCTAGGCTTATTCTTGTCCAATTAGGGTTTTTAATCAATCTTGTGCATCCAATAACTTGAGTTGTGTCATTGGATTAACATTTAGGTCATTTTCGTCCTCCCTAGGCTTATTCTTGTCCAATTTGTGTTTTTAACCAATCTTGTGCATCCAATAGGTGTGTTTGTGTCATTGGATGATCAATTAGGTCATTTTCGTCCTCCCTAGGCTTATTCTTGTCCAATTAGGGTTTTTAACCAATCTTGTGCATCCAATAGGTGTGTTTCTCTCATTGGATGATCAATTAGGTCACTTTGATCCTCCCTAGGCTTATTCTTGTCCAATTAGGGTTTTTAACCAATCTTGTGCATCCAATAAGTTCATTTGTGTTATTGGATTAACATTTAGGTCATTTTCGTCCTCCCTAGGCATATTCTTGTCCAATTAGGGTTTTTAACCAATCTTGTGCATCCAATAGGTGTGTTTGTGTCATTGGATGATCAATTAGGTCATTTTCGTCCTCCCTAGGCATATTCTTGTCCAATTAGGGTTTTTAACCAATCTTGTGCATCCAATAGGTGTGTTTGTGTCATTGGATGATCTATTAGGTCATTTTCGTCCTTCCTAGGCATATTCTTGTCCAATTAGGGTTTTTAACCAATCTTGTGCATCCAATAGGTGTGTTTGTGGCAATGGATGATCAATTAGGTCATTTTGATCCTCCCTAGGCTTATTCTTGTCCAATTAGGGTTTTTAACCAATCTTGTGCATCCAATAGGTGTGTTTGTGTCATTGGATGATCAATTAGGTCATTTTCGTCCTCCCTAGGCTTATTCTTGTCCAATTAGGGTTTTTAACCAATCTTGTGCATCCAATAAGTTCATTTGTGTCATTGGATGATCAATTATGTCATTTTCGTCCTCCCTAGGCATATTCTTGTCCAACTAGGGTTTTTAACCAATCTTGTGCTTCCAACAGGTATGTTTGTGTCATTGGATGATCAATTAGGTCATTTTCGTCCTTCCTAGGCTTATTCTTGTCCAATTAGGGTTTTTAACCAATCTTGTGCATCCAATAAGTTCATTTGTGTCATTGGATTAACATTTAGGTCATTTTCGTCCTCCCTAGGCATATTCTTGTCCAATTAGGGTTTTTAACCAATCTTGTGCATCCAATAGGTGTGTTTGTGTCATTGGATGATCAATTAGGTCATTTTCGTCCTCCCTAGGCTTATTCTTGTCCAATTAGGGTTTTTAACCAATCTTGTGCATCCAATAAGTTGAGGTTTGTCATTGGATTAACATTTAGGTCATTTTCGTCCTCCCTAGGCATATTCTTGTCCAATTAGGGTTTTTAACCAATCTTGTGCATCCAATAGGTGTGTTTGTGTCATTGGATGATCAATTAGGTCATTTTCGTCCTCCCTAGGCTTATTCTTGTCCAATTAGAGTTTTTAACCAGTCTTGTGCATCCAATAGGTGTGTTTGTGTCATTGGAAGATCAATTAGGTCATTTTCGTCCTCCCTAGGCATATTCTTGTCCAATTAGGGTTTTTAACCAATCTTGTGCATCCAATAGGTGTGTTTGTGTCATTGGATGATCAATTAGGTCATTTTCGTCCTCCCTAGGCTTATTCTTGTCCAATTAGGGTTTTTAACCAATCTTGTGCATCTAATAGGTGTGTTTGTGTCATTGGATGATCAATTAGGTCATTTACGTCCTCCCTAGGCTTATGCTTGTCCAATTAGGGTTTTTAACCAATCTTGTGCATCCAATAAGTTGAGTTGTGTCATTGGATTAACATTTAGGTCATTTTTCGTTCTCCCTACGCTTATTCTTGTCCAATTAGGGTTTTTAACCAATCTTGTGCATCCAATAGGTGTGTTTGTGTCATTGAATGATCAATTAGGTCATTTTCGTCCTCCCTAGGCTTATTCTTGTCCAATTAGAGTTTTTAACCAATCTTGTACATCTAATAAGTTCATTTGTGTCATTGGATTAACATTTAGGTCATTTTTGTCCTCCCTAGGCATATTCTTGTCCAATTAGGGTTTTTAACCCATCTTGTGCATCTAATAGGTGTGTTTGTGTCATTGGATGATCAATTAGGTCATTTTCGTTCTCCCTACGCTTATTCTTGTCCAATTAGGGTTTTTAACCAATCTTGTGCATCCAATAAGTTGAGTTGTGTCTTTGGATTAACATTTAGGTCATTTTCGTCCTCCCTAGGCATATTCTTGTCCAATTAGGGTTTTTAACCAATCTTGTGCATCCAATAGGTGTGTTTGTGTCATTGGATGATCAATTAGGTCATTTTCGTCCTCCCTAGGCATATTCTGGTCCAATTAGGGTTTTTAACCAATCTTGTGCATCCAATAGGTGTGTTTGTGTCATTGGATGATCAATTAGGTCATTTCGTCCTCCCTAGGCTTAATCTTGTCCAAATAAGGTTTTTAACCAATCTTGTGCATCCAATAGGTGTGTTTGTGTCATTGGATGATCAATTAGGTCATTTTCGTCCTCCCTAGGCATATTCTTTTCCAATTAGGGTTTTTAACCAATCTTGTGCATCCAATAGGTGTGTTTGTGTCATTGGATTAACATTTAGGTCATTTTCGTTCTCCCTACGCTTATTCTTGTCCAATTAGGGTTTTTAACCAATCTTGTGCATCCAATAGGTGTGTTTGTGTCATTGGATGATCAATTAGGTCATTTTCGTCCTCCCTAGGCATATTCTTCTCCAATTAGGGTTTTTAACGAATCTTGTGCATCCAATAGGTGTGTTTGTGTCATTGGATGATCAATTAGGTCATTTTCGTCCTCCCTAGGCATATTCTTGTCCAATTAGGGTTTTTAACGAATCTTGTGCATCCAATAGGTGTGTTTGTGTCATTGGATGATCAATTAGGTCATTTTCGTCCTCCCTAGGCTTATTCTTGTCCAATTAGGGTTTTTAACCAATCTTGTGCATCCAAAAAGTTGAGTTGTGTCGTTGGATTAACATTTAGGTCATTTTCGTTCTCCCTACGCTTATTCTTGTCCAATTAGGGTTTTTAACCAATCTTGTGCATCCAATAGGTGTGTTTGTGTCATTGGATGATCAATTAGGTCATTTTCGTCCTCCCTAGGCATATTCTTGTCCAATTAGGGTTTTTAACCAATCTTGTGCATCCAATAGGTGTGTTTGTGTCATTGGATGATCAATTAGGTCATTTTCGTCCTCCCTAGGCATATTCTTGTCCAATTAGGGTTTTTAACCAATCTTGTACATCTAATAAGTTCATTTGTGTCATTGGATTAACATTTAGGTCATTTTCGTCCTCCCTAGGCATATTCTTGTCCAATTAGGATTTTTAACCCATCTTGTGCATCCAATAGGTGTGTTTGTGTCATTGGATGATCAATTAGGTCATTTTCGTCCCCCCTAGACTTATTCTTGTCCAATTAGGGTTTTTAACCAATCTTGTGCATCTAATAGGTGTGTTTGTGTCATTGGATGATCAATTAGGTCATTTTCGTCCTCCCTAGCCATATTCTTGTCCAATTAGGGTTTTTAACCAATCTTGTGCATCCAATAGGTGTGTTTGTGTCATTGGATGATCAATTAGGTCATTTTCGTCCTCCCTAGGCATATTCTTGTCCAATTAGGGTTTTTAACCAATCTTGTGCATCTAATAGGTGTGTTTGTGTCATTGGATGATCAATTAGGTCATTTTCGTCCTCCCTACGCATATTCTTGTCCAATTAGGGTTTTTAACGTATCTTGTGCATCCAATAGGTGTGTTTGTGTCATTGGATGATCAATTAGGTCATTTTCGTCCTCCCTAGGCATATTCTTGTCCAATTAGGGTTTTTAATAAATCTTGTGCATTCAATAGGTGTGTTTGTGTCATTGGATGATCAATTAGGTCATTTTCGTCCTCCCTAGGCTTATTCTTGTCCGATAAGGGTTTTTAACCGATCTTGTGCATCCTATAGGTGTGTTTGTGTCATTGGATGATCAATTAGGTCATTTTCGTCCTCCCTAGGCATATTCTTGTCCAATTACGGTTTTGAACCAATCTTGTGCATCCAATAAGTTCATTTGTGTCATTGGATTAACATTATGTCATTTTCGTCCTCCCTAGGCATATTCTTGTCCAATTAGGGTTTTTAACCAATCTTGTGCATCCAATAGGTGTGTTTGTGTCATTGGATGATCAATTAGGTTATTTTCGTCCTCCCTAGGCTTATTCTTGTCCAATTAGAGTCTTTAACCAATCTTGTGCATCCAATACGTTCATTTGTGTCATTGGATTAACATTTAGGTCATTTTCGTCCTCCCTAGGCATATTCTTGTCCAATTAGAGTTTTAGACAATCTTGTGCATCCAATAGGTGTGTTTGTGTCATTGGATGATCAATTAGATTATTTTCGTCCTCCCTAAGGTTATTCTTGTCCAATTAGGGATTTTAACTAATCTTGTGCATCCAATAAGTTCATTTGTGTCATTGGATGATCAATTAGGTCATTTTCGTCCTCCCTAGGCATATTCTTGTCCAATTACGGTTTTGAACCAATCTTGTGCATCCAATAAGTTCATTTGTGTCATTGGATTAACATTATGTCATTTTTGTCCTCCCTAGGCTTATTCTTGTCCAATTAGGGTTTTTACCCAATCTTGTGCATCCAATAGGTGTGTTTGTGTCATTGGATGATCAATTAGGTCATTTCCGTCCTCCCTAGGCATATTCTAGTCCAATTAGGGTTTTTAACCAATCTTGTGCATCCAATAGGTGTGTTTGTGTCATTGGATGATCAATTAGGTCATTTTCGTCCTCCCTAGGCTTATTCTTGTCCGATTAGGATTTTTAACCAATCTTGTGCATCCAATAAGTTGAGTTGTGTCATTGGATTAACATTTAGGTCATTTTCGTTCTCCCTACGCTTATTCTTGTCCAATTAGGGTTTTTAACCAATCTTGTGCATCCAATAAGTTGAGTTGTGTCATTGGATTAACATTTAGGTCATTTTCGTCCTCCCTAGGCATATTTTTGTCCAATTAGGGTTTTTAACCCATCTTGTGCATCCAATAGGTGTGTTTGTGTCATTGGATGATCAATTAGGTCATTTTTGTCCTCCCTAGGCTTATTCTTGTCCAATTAGGGTTTTTAACCAATCTTGTGCATCCAATAGGTGTGTTTGTGTCATTGGATGATCAATTAGGTCATTTTCGTCCTCCCTAGGCATATTCTTGTCCAATTAGGGTTTTTAACCAATCTTGTGCATCCAATAGGTGTGTTTGTGTCATTGGATGATCAATTAGGTCATTTTCGTCCTCCCTAGACTTATTCTTGTCCAATTAGGGTTTTTAACAAATCTTGTGCATCCAATATGTTCATTTGTGTCATTGGATGATCAATTAGGTCATTTTCGTCCTCCCTAGGCATATTCTTGTCCAAGTAGGGTTATTAACCATTCTTGTGCTTCCAATAGGTGTGTTAGTGTCATTTGATGATCAATTAGGTCATTTTCGTCCTCACTAGGCTTATTCTTGTCCAATTAGGGTTTTTAACCAATCTTGTGCATCCAATAGGTGTGTTTGTGTCATTGGATGATCAATTAGGTCATTTTCGTCCTCCCTAGGCATATTCTTGTCCAATTAGGGTTTTTAACCAATCTTGTGCATCCAATAGGTGTGTTTGTGTCATTGGATGATCAATTAGGTCATTTTCGTCCTCCCTAGGCTTATTCTTGTCCAGTTAGGATTTTTAACCGATCTTGTGCATCCAATAGGTGTGTTTGTGTCATTGGATGATCAATTAGGTCATTTTCGTCCTCCCTAGGCATATTCTTGTCCAATTAGGGTTTTTAACCAATCTTGTGCATCCAATAGGTGTGTTTGTGTCATTGGATGATCAATTAGGTCATTTTCTTACTCCCTAGGCATATTCTTTTCCAATTAGGGTTTTTAACGAATCTTGTGCATCCAATAGGTGTGTTTGTGTCATTGGATGATCAGTTAGGTCATTTTCGTCCTCCCTAGGCATATTCTTGTCCAATTAGGGTTTTTAATAAATCTTGTGCATTCAATAGGTGTGTTTGTGTCATTGGATGATCAATTAGGTCATTTTCGTCCTCCCTAGGCTTATTCTTGTCCGATTAGGGTTTTTAACCGATCTTGTGCATCCTACAGGTGTGTTTGTGTCATTGGATGATCAATAAGGTCATTTTCGTCCTCCCTAGGCATTCTCTTGTCCAATTAGGGTTTTTAACCAATCTTGTGCATCCAATAAGTTCATTTGTGTCATTGGATTAACATTATGTCATTTTCGTCCTCCCTAGGCATATTCTTGTCCAATTAGGGTTTTTAACCAATCTTGTGCATCCAATAGGTGTGTTTGTGTCATTGGATGATCAATTAGGTTATTTTCGTCCTCCCTAGGCTTATTCTTGTCCAATTAGGGTTTTTAACAAATCTTGTGCATCCAATACGTTCATTTGTGTCATTGGATTAACATTTAGGTCATTTTCGTCCTCCCTAGGCATATTCTTGTCCAATTAGAGTTTTAGACCAATCTTGTGCATCCAATAGGTGTGTTTGTGTCATTGGATGATCAATTATGTCATTTTCATCCTCCCTTGGCATATTCTTGTCCAATTAGGGTTTTTAACCAATCTTGTGCATCCAATACGTTCATTTGTGTCATTGGATTAACATTTAGGTCATTTTCGTCCTCCCTAGGCATATTCTTGTCCAATTAGGGTTTTTAACCCATCTTGTGCATCCAATAGGTGTGTTTGTGTCATTGGATGATCAATTAGGTCATTTTTGTCCTCCCTAGGCTTATTCTTGTCCAATTAGGGTTTTTAACCAATCTTGTGCATCCAATAGGTGTGTTTGTGACATTGGATGATCAATAAGGTCATTTTCGTCCTCCCTAGGCATATTCTGGTCCAATTAGGGTTTTTAACCAATCTTGTGCATCCAATAGGTGTGTTTGTGTCATTGGATGATCAATTAGGTCATTTTCGTCCTCCCTAGGCTTATTCTTGTCCAATTAGGGTTTTTAACCAATCTTGTGCATCCAATAAGTTGAGTTGTGTCATTGGATTAATATTTAGGTCATTTTTGTCCTCCCTAGGCATATTCTTGTCCAATTAGGGTTTTTAACCAATCTTGTGCATCAAATAAGTTCATTTGTGTTATTGGATTAACATTTAGGTCATTTTCGTCCTCCCTTGGCATATTCTTGTCTAATTAGGGTTTTTAACCAATCTTGTGCATCCAATAGGTGTGGTTGTGTCATTGGATGATCAATTAGGTCTTTTTTGTCCTCCCTAGGCTTATTCTTGTCCAATTAGGGTTTTTAACCAATCTTGTGCATCCAATAAGTTTGTTTGTGTCATTCAATTAATATTTAGGTTATTTTCGTCCTCCCTAGGCATATTCTTGTCCAATTAGGGTTTTTAACCAATCTTGTGCGTCCAATAGGTGTGTTTGTGTCATTGGATGATCAATTAGGTCATTTTCGTCCTCCCTAGGCTTATTCTCTTCCAATTACGGTTTTTAACCAATCTTGTGCATCCAATAGGTGTGTTTGTGTCATTGGATGATCAATTAGGTCATTTTCGTCCTCCCTAGGCTTATTCTTGTCCAATTATGGTTTTTAACCAATCTTGTGCATCCAATAGATGTGTTTGTGTCATTGGATGATCAATTAGGTCATTTTCGTCCTCCCTAGGCATATTCTTGTCCAATTATGGTTTTTAACCAATCTTGTGCATCCAATAGGTGTGTTTGTGTCATTGGATGATCAATTAGGTCATTTTCGTCCTCCCTAGGCTTATTCTTGTCCAATTATGGTTTTTAACCAATCTTGTGCATCCAATAGGTGTGTTTGTGTCATTGGATGATCAATTAGGTCATTTTCGTCCTCCCTAGGCTTATTCTTGTCCAATTAGAGTTTTTAACCAATCTTGTGCATCCAATAAGTTAATTTGTGTTGTTGGATTAACATTTAGGTCATATTCGTCCTCTCTAGGCATATTCTTGTCCAATTAGGGTTTTTAACCAATCTTGTGCATCAGTAGGTGTGTTTGTGTCATTGGATGATCAATTAGGTCATTTTCTTCCTCCCTAGGCTTATTCTTGTCCAATTAGGGTTTTTAACCAATCATGTGCATCCGATAAGTTTGTTTGTGTCATTGAATTAATATTTAGGTCATGTTCGTCCTCCCTTATGCATATTCTTGTCCAATTAGGGCTTTTAACCAATCTTGTGCATCCAATAGGTGTGTTTGTGTCATTGGATGATCAATTAGGTCATTTTCGTCCTCCCTAGGCTTATTCTTGTCCAATTAGGGTTTTTAACCAATCTTGTGCATCCAATAAGTTGAGTTGTGTCATTGGATTAACATTTAGGTCGTTTTCGTTCTCCCTAGGCTTATTCTTGTCCAATTAGGGTTTTTAACCAATCTTGTGCATCCAATAAGTTCATTTGTGTTATTGGATTAACATTTAGGTCATATTCGTCCTCCCTAGGATATTCTTGTCCAATTAGGGTTTTTAACCAATCTTGTGCATCCAATAGGTGTGTTTGTGTCATTGGATGATCAATTAGGTCATTTTCGTCCTCCCTAGGCATATTCTTGTCCAATTAGGGTTTTTAACCAATCTTGTGCATCCAATAGGTGTGTTTGTGTCATTGGATGATCAACTAGGTCATTTTCGTCCTCCCTAGGCTTATTCTTGTCGAATTAGGGTTTTTAACCAATCTTGTACATCCAATAAATTCATTTGTGTCATTGGATTAACATTTAGGTCATTTTCCTCCTCCCTAGGCATATTCTTGTCCAATTAGGGTTTTTAACCAATCTTGTGCATCCAATAGGTGTGTTTGTGTCATTGGATGATCAATTAGGTCATTTTCGTCCTCCCTAGGCCTATTCTTGTCCAATTACGGTTTTTAACCAATCTTGTGCATCCAATAAGTTGAGTTGTGTCATTGGATTAACATTTAGGTCATTTTCGTCCTCCCTAGGCTTATTCTTGTCCAATTAGGGTTTTTAACCAATCTTGTGCATCCAATAAGTTCATTTGTGTCATTGGATTAACATTTAGGTCATTTTCGTCCTCCCTAGGCATATTCTTGTCCAATTAGGGTTTTTAACCAATCTTGTGCATCCAATAGGTGTGTTTGTGTCATTGGATGATCAATTAGGTCATTTTCATCCTCCTTAGGCTTATTCTTGTCCAATTAGGGTTTTTAACCAATTTTGTACATCCAATAAGTTCATTTGTGTCATTGGATTAACATTTAGGTCATTTTCGTCCTCCCTAGGCATATTCTTGTCCAATTAGGGTTTTTAACCAATCTTGTGCATCCAATAGGTGTGTTTGTGTCAATGGATGATCAATTAGGTCATTTTCGTCCTCCCTAGGCTTATTCTTGCCAATTAGGGTTTTTTACCAATCTTGTGCATCCAATAGGTGTGTTTGTGTCACTGGATGATCAATTAGGTCATTTTCTTCCTCCCTACGCTTATTCTTGTCCAATTAGGGATTTTAACCAATCTTGTGCATCCAATAGGTGTGTTTGTGTCATTGGATGATCAATTAGGTCATTTTCGTCCTCCCTAGGCTTATTCTTGTCCAATTAGGGTTTTTAACCAATCTTGTGCATCCAATAGGTGGATTTGTGTCATTGGATGATCAATTAGGTCATTTTCGTCCTCCCTAGGCTTATTCTTGTCCAATTAGGGTTTTTAACCAATCTTGTGCATCCAATAAGTTCATTTGTGTCATTGGATTAACATTTAGGTCATTTTCGTCCTCCCTAGGCATATTCTTGTCCAATTAGGGTTTTTAACCAATCTTGGGCATCCAATATGTGTGTTTGTGTCATTGGATGATCAATTAGGTCATTTTCGTCCTCCCAAGGCTTATTCTTGTCCAATTAGGGTTTTTAACCTATCTTGTGCATCCAATAAGTTCATTTGTGTCATTGGATTAACATTTAGGTCATTTTCGTCCTCCCTAGGCATATTCTTGTCCAATTAGGGTTTTTAACCAATCTTGTGCATCCAATAGGTGTGTTTGTGTCATTGAATATTCAATTAGGTCAATTTGATCCTCCCTAGGCTTATTCTTGTCCAATTAGGGTTTTTAACCAATCTTGTGCATCCAATAAGTTCATTTGTGTCATTGGATTAACATTTAGGTCATTTTCGTCCTCCTTAGGCATATTCTTGTTCAATTAGGGTTTTTAACCAATCTTGTGCATCCAATAGGTTTGTTTTTGTCATTGGATGATCAATTTGGTCATTTTCGTCCTCCCTAGGCTTATTCTTGTCCAATTAGGGTTTTTAACCAATCTTGTGAATCCAATAGGTGTGTTTGTGTCATTGGATTAACATTTAGGTCATTTTCGTCCTCCCTAGGCATATTCTTGTCCAATTAGGGTTTTTAACCAATCTTGTGCATCCAATAGGTGTGTTTGTGTCATTGGATGATCAATTAGGTCATTTTCGTCCTCCCTAGGCTTATTCTTGTCCAATTAGGGTTTTTAACCAATCTTGTGTATCCAATAAGTTCATTAGTGTCATTGGATGATCAACTAGGTCATTTCCGTCCTCCCTAGGCATGTTCTTGTCCAACTAGGGTTTTGAACCAATCTTGTGCATCCAATAGGTGTGTTTGTGTCATTGGATGATCAATTAGGTCATTTTGGTCCTCCCTAGGCATATTATTGTCCAATTAGGGTTTTTAACCAATCTTGTGCATCCAATAGGTGTGTTTGTGTCATTGGATGATCAATTAGGTCATTTTCGTCCTCCCTAGGCATATTCTTGTCCAATTAGGGTTTTTAACCAATCTTGTGCATCCAATAGGTGTGTTTGTGTCATTGGATGATCAATTAGGTCATTTTCGTCCTCCCTAGGCTTATTCTTGTCCAATTAGGGTTTTTAACCAATCTTGTGCATCCAATAACTTTGTTTGTGTCATTGAATTAATATTTGGGTCATTTTCGTCCTCCCTAGGCATAGTCTTGTCCAATTAGGGTTTTTAAACAATCTTGTGCATCCAATAGGTGTGTTTGTGTCATTGGATGATCAATTAGGTCATTTTCGTCCTCCCTAGGCTTATTCTTGTCCAATTAGGGTTTTTAACCAATCTTGTGCATCCAATAAGTTGAGTTGTGTCATTGGATTAATATTTAGGTCATTTTCGTTCTCCCTAGGCTTATTCTTGTCCAATTAGGGTTTTTAACCAATCTTGTGCATCCAATAAGTTCATTTGTATTATTGGTTTAACATTTAGTTCATATTCGTCCTCCCTAGGCATATTGTTGTCCAATTAGGGTTTTTAACCAATCTTGTGTATCCAATATCTGTGTTTGTGTCATTAGATGATCAATTAGGTCATTTTCGTCCTCCCTAGGCTTATTCTTGTCCAATTAGGGTTTTTAACCAATCTTGTGCATCCAATAGGTGTGTTTGTGTCATTGGATGATCAATTAGGTCATTTTCGTCCTCCCTAGGCTTATTCTTGTCCAATTAGGGTTTTTAACCAATCTTGTGCATCCAATAAGTTGAGTTGTGTCATTGGATTAATATTTAGGTGATTTTCGTCCTCCATAGGCTTATTCTTGTCCAATTAGGGTTTTTAACCAATCTTGTGCATCCAATAAGTTCATTTGTGTCATTGGATTAACATTTAGGTCATTTTCGTCCTCCCTAGGCATATTCTTGTCCAATTAGGGTTTTTAACCAATCTTGTGCATCCAATAGGTGTGTTTGTGTCATTGGATGATCAATTAGGTCATTTTCGTCCTCCCTATGCTTATTCTTGTCCAATTAGGGTTTTTAGCCAATCTTGTGCATCCAATAAGTTCATTTGTGTCATTGGATGATCAATTAGGTCATTTTCGTCCTCCCTAGGCATATTCTTGTCCAACTAGGGTTTTTAACCAACCTTGTGCATCCAATAGGTGTGTTTGTATCATTGGATGATCAATTAGGTCATTTTCGTCCTCCTTAAGCTTATTCTTGTCCAATTAGGGTTTTTAACCAATCTTGTGCATCCAATAAGTTCATTTGTGTCATTGGATTAACATTTAGGTCATTTTCGTCCTCCCTAGGCATATTCTTGTCCAATTAGGGTTTTTAACCAATCTTGTGCATCCAATAGGTGTGTTTGTGTCATTGGATGATCAATTAGGTCATTTTCGTCCTCCCTAGGCTTATTCTTGTCCAATTAGGGTTTTTAACCAATCTTGTGCATCCAATAACTTTGTTTGTGTCATTGAATTAATATTTAGGTAATTTTCCTCCTCCCTAGGCATATTCTTGTCCAATTAGGGTTTTTAACCAGTCTTGTGCGTCCAATAGGTGTGTTTGTGTCATAGAATGATCAATTAGGTCATTTTCGTCCTCCAAAGGCTTATTCTTGTCCAATTAGGGTTTTTAACCAATCTTGTGCATCCAATAAGTTCATTTGTGTCATTGGATTAACATTTAGGTCATTTTCGTCCTCCCTAGGCATATTCTTGTCCAATTAGGGTTTTTAACCAATCTTGTGCATCCAATAGGTGTGTTTGTGTCATTGGATGATCAATTAGGTCATTTTCGTCCTCCCTAGGCTTATTGTTATCCAATTAGGGTTTTTAACCAATCTTGTGCATCCAATAAGTTGAGTTGTGTCATTGGATTAACATTTAGGTCATTTTCGTCCTCCCTAGGCATATTCTTGTCCAATTAGGGTTTTTAACCAATCTTGTGCATCCAATAGGTGTGTTTGTGTCATTGGATGATCAATTAGGTCATTTTCGTCGTCCCTAGGCTTATTCTCGTCCAATTAGGGTTTTTAACCAATGTTGTGCATCCGATAAGTTTGTTTGTGTCATTGAATTAATATTTAGGTCATTTTCGTCCTCCTTAGGCATATTCTTGTCCAATTAGGGTTTTTAACCAATCTTGTGCATCCCATAAGTGGAGTTGTGTCATTGGATTAACATTTAGGTCATTTTCGTTCTCCCTACGCTTATTCTTGTCCAATTAGGGTTTTTAACCAATCTTGTGCATCCAATAGGTGTGTTTGTGTCATTGGATGATCAATTAGGTCATTTTCGTCCTCCCTAGGCATATTCTTGTCCAATTAGGGTTTTTAACCAATCTTGTGCATCCAATAGGTGTGTTTGTGTCATTGGATGATCAATTAGGTCATTTTCGTCCTCCCTAGGCATATTCTTGTCCAATTAGGGTTTTTAACGAATCTTGTGCATCCAATTGGTGTGTTTGTGTCATCGGATGATCAATTAGGTCATTTTCGTCCTCCCTAGGCTTATTCTTGTCCAATTAGGGTTTTTAACCAATCTTGTGCATCCAATAAGTGTGTTTGTGTCATTGGATGATCAATTAGGTCATTTTCGTCCTCCCTAGGCATATTCTTGTCCAATTAGGGTTTTTAACCAATCTTGTGCATCTAATAGCTGTGTTTGTGTCATTGGATGATCAATTAGGTCATTTTCGTCCTCCCTACGCATATTCTTGTCCAATTAGGGTTTTTAACGTATCTTGTGCATCCAATAGGTGTGTTTGTGTCATTGGATGATCAATTAGGTCATTTTCGTCCTCCCTAGGCATATTCTTGTCCAATTAGGGTTTTTAATAAATCTTGTGCATTCAATAGGTGTGTTTGTGTCATTGGATGATCAATTAGGTCATTTTCGTCCTCCCTAGGCTTATTCTTGTCCGATTAGGGTTTTTAACCGATCTTGTGCATCCTATAGGTGTGTTTGTGTCATTGGATGATCAATTAGGTCATTTTCGTCCTCCCTAGGCATATTCTTGTCCAATTAGGGTTTTTAACCAATCTTCTGCATCCAATAAGTTCATTTGTGTAATTGGATTAACATTATGTCATTTTCGTCCTCCCTAGGCATATTCTTGTCCAATTAGGGTTTTTAACCAATCTTGTGCATCCAATAGGTGTGTTTGTGTCATTGGATGATCAATTAGGTTATTTTCGTCCTCCCTAGGCATATTCTTGTCCAATTAGGGTTTTTAATAAATCTTGTGCATTCAATAGGTGTGTTTGTGTCATTGGATGATCAATTAGGTCATTTTCGTCCTCCCTAGGCTTATTCTTGTCCGATTAGGGTTTTTAACCGATCTTGTGCATCCTATAGGTGTGTTTGTGTCATTGGATGATCAATTAGGTCATTTTCGTCCTCCCTAGGCATATTCTTGTCCAATTACGGTTTTGAACCAATCTTGTGCATCCAATAAGTTCATTTGTGTCATTGGATTAACATTATGTCATTTTCGTCCTCCCTAGGCATATTCTTGTCCAATTAGGGTTTTTAACCAATCTTGTGCATCCAATAGGTGTGTTTGTGTCATTGGATGATCAATTAGGTTATTTTCGTCCTCCCTAGGCTTATTCTTGTCCAATTAGGGTCTTTAACCAATCTTGTGCATCCAATACGTTCATTTGTGTCATTGGATTAACATTTAGGTCATTTTCGTCCTCCCTAGGCATATTCTTGTCCAATTAGAGTTTTTGACCAATCTTGTGCATCCAATAGGTGTGTTTGTGTCATTGGATGATCAATTAGGTTATTTTCATCCTCCCTAAGGTTATTCTTGTCCAATTAGGGTTTTTAACTAATCTTGTGCATCCAATAAGTTCATTTGTGTCATTGGATGATCAATTAGGTCATTTTCGTCCTCCCTAGGCATATTCTTGTCCAATTACGGTTTTGAACCAATCTTGTGCATCCAATAAGTTCATTTGTGTCATTGGATTAACATTATGTCATTTTTGTCCTCCCTAGGCTTATTCTTGTCCAATTAGGGTTTTTAACCAATCTTGTGCATCCAATAGGTGTGTTTGTGTCATTGGATGATCAATTAGGTCATTTCCGTCCTCCCTAGGCATATTCTGGTCCAATTAGGGTTTTTAACCAATCTTGTGCATCCAATAGGTGTGTTTGTGTCATTGGATGATCAATTAGGTCATTTTCGTCCTCCCTAGGCTTATTCTTGTCCAATTAGG
>JBBPBR010001299.1:0-43752 GCA_037974775.1 Cicer pinnatifidum | reverse complement strand
ATCTTGTGCATCCAATAGGTGTGTTTGTGTCATTGGATGATCAATTAGGTCATTTTCGTCCTCCCTAGGCTTATTCTTGTCCAATTAGGGTTTTTAACCAATCTTGTGCATCCAATAAGTTGAGTTGTGTCATTGGATTACCATTTAGGTCATTTTCATCCTCCCTAGGCATATTCTTGTCCAATTAGGGTTTTTAACCAATCTTGTGCATCCAATAAGTTCATTTGTGTCATTGGATTAACATTATGTCATTTTCGTCCTCCCTAGGCATATTCTTGTCCAATTAGGATTTTTAACCAATCTTGTGCATCCAATAGGTGTGTTTGTGTCATTGGATGATCAATTAGGTCATTTTCGTCCTCCCTAGGCTTATTCTTGTCCAATTAGGGTTTTTAACCGATCTTGTGCATCCAATAGGTGTGTTTGTGTCATTGGATGATCAATTATGTCATTTTCGTCCTCCCTTGGCATATTCTTGTCCAATTAGGGTTTTTAACCAATCTTGTGCATCCAATAAGTTCATTTGTGTCATTGGATTAACATTATGTCATTTTCATCCTCCCTAGGCATATTCTTGTCCAATTAGGGTTTTTAACCAATCTTGTGCATCAAATAGGTGTGTTTGTGTCATTGGATGATCAATTAGTTTATTTTCGTCCTCCCTAGGCTTATTCTTGTCCAATTAGGGTTTTTAACCAATCTTGTGCATCCAATACGTTCATTTGTGTCATTGGATTAACATTTAGGTCATTTTCGTCCTCCCTAGGCATATTCTTGTCCAATTAGAGTATTAGACCAATCTTGTGCATCCAATAGGTGTGTTTGTGTCATTGGATGATCAATTATGTCATTTTCGTCCTCCCTAGGCATATTCTTGTCCAATTAGGGTTTTTAACCAATCTTGTGCATCCAATACGTTCATTTGTGTCATTGCATTAACATTTAGGTCATTTTCGTCCTCCCTAGGCATATTCTTGTCCAATTAGAGTTTTAGACCAATCTTGTGCATCCAATAGGTGTGTTTGTGTCATTGGATGATCAATTAGGTTATTTTCGTCCTCCCTAGGCTTATTCTTGTCCAATTAGGGTTTTTAACT
Organism: Cicer pinnatifidum; assembly: GCA_037974775.1. Classification (NCBI taxonomy): domain Eukaryota; kingdom Viridiplantae; phylum Streptophyta; class Magnoliopsida; order Fabales; family Fabaceae; genus Cicer; species Cicer pinnatifidum. The sequence continues at coordinate 42,655 of JBBPBR010001299.1, read as the reverse complement.
AATCTTGTGCATCCAATAAGTTCATTTGTGTCATTGGATGATCAATTAGGTCATTTTCGTCCTCCCTAGGCATATTCTTGTCCAATTAGGGTTTTTAACCAATGTTGTGCATCCAATAGGTGTGTTTGTGTCATTCGATGATCAATTAGGTCACTTTCGTCCTCCCTAGGCTTATTCTTGTCCAATTAGGGTTTTTAACCGATCTTGTGCATCCAATAGGTGTGTTTGTGTCATTGGATGATCAATTAGGTCATTTTCGTCCTCCCTAGGCATATTCTTGTCCAATTAGGGTTTTTAACCAATCTTGTGCATCCAATAGGTGTGTTTGTGTCATTGGATGATCTATTAGGTCATTTTCGTCCTCCCTAGACTTATTCTTGTCCAATTAGGGTTTTTAACCAATCTTGTACATCAAATAAGTTCATTTGTGTCATTGGATTAACATTTAGGTGATTTTCGTCCTCCCTAGGCATATTCTTGTCCAATTAGGGTTTTTAAACCGTCTTGTGCATCCAATAGGTGTGTTTGTGTCATTGGATGATCAATTAGGTCATTTTCGTCCTCCCTAGGCATATTCTTGTCCAATTAGGGTTTTTAACCAATCTTGTGCATCCAATAAGTTCATTTGTGTCATTGGATTAACATTATGTCATTTTCGTCCTCCCTAGGCATATTCTTGTCCAATTAGGGTTTTTAACCAATCTTGTGCATCCAATAGGTGTGATTGTGTCATTGGATGATCAATTAGGTTATTTTCGTCCTCCCTAGGCTTATTCTTGTCCAATTAGGGTTTTTAACCAATCTTGTTCATCCAATACGTTCATTTGTGTCATTGGATTAACATTTAGGTCATTTTCGTCCTCCCTAGGCATTATCTTGTCCAATTAGAGTTTTAGACCAATCTTGTGCATCCAATAGGTGTGTTTGTGTCATTGGATGATCAATTAGGTTATTTTCGTCCTCCCTAGGCTTATTCTTGTCCAATTAGGGTTTTTAACTAATCTTGTGCATCCAACATGTTCATTTGTGTCATTGGATGATCAATTAGGTCATTTTCGTCCTCCCTAGGCATATTCTTGTCCAATTAGGGTTTTTAACCAATCTTGTGCATCCAATAGGTGTGTTTGTGTCATTGGATGATCAATTAGGTTATTTTCGTCCTCCCTAGGCTTATTCTTGTCCAATTAGGGTTTTTAACCAATCTTGTGCATCCAATACGTTCATCTGTGTCATTGGATTAACATTTAGGTCATTTTCGTCCTCCCTAGGCATATTCTTGTCCAATTAGAGTTTTAGACCAATCTTGTGCATCCAATAGGTGTGTTTGTGTCATTGGATGATCAATTAGGTTATTTTCGTCCTCCCTAGGCTTATTCTTGTCCAATTAGGGTTTTTAACTAATCTTGTGCATCAAATAAGTTCATTTGTGTCATTGGATGATCAATTAGGTCATTTTCGTCCTCCCTAGGCATATTCTTGTCCAATTAGGGTTTTTAACCAATCTTGTGCATCCAATAGGTGTGTTTGTGTCATTGGATGATCAATTAGGTCACTTTCGTCCTCCCTAGGCTTATTCTTGTCCAATTAGGGTTTTTACCGATCTTGTGCATCCAATAGGTGTGTTTGTGTCATTTGATGATCAATTAGGTCATTTTTGTCCTCCCTAGGCATATTCTTGTCCAATTAGGGTTTTTAACCAATCTTGTGCATCCAATAGGTGTGTTTGTGTCATTGGATGATCAATTAGGTCATTTTCGTCCTCCCTAGGCTTATTCTTGTCCAATTAGGGTTTTTAACCAATCTTGTGCATCCAATAGGTGTGTTTGTGTCATTGGATGATCAATGATGTCATTTTCGTCCTCCCTAGGCTTATTCTTGTCCAATTAGGGTTTTTAACCAATCTTGTGCATCCAATAAGTTAATTTGTGTCATTGGATGATCAATTAGGTCATTTTCGTCCTTCCTAGGCATATTCTTGTCCAACTAGGGTTTTTAACCAATCTTGTGCATCCAATAAGTTCATTTGTGTCATTGGATTAACATTTAGGTCATTTTCGTCCTCCCTAGGCATATTCTTGTCCAATTAGGGTTTTTAACCAATCTTGTGCATCCAATAGGTGTGTTTGTGTCATTGGATGATCAATTAGGTCATTTTCGTCCTCCCTAGGCTTATTCTTGTCCAATTAGGGTTTTTAACAAATCTTGTGCATCCAATAAGTTCATTTGTGTCATTGGATGATCAATTAGGTCATTTTTGTCCTTCCTAGGCATATTCTTGTCCAACTAGGGTTTTTAACCAGTCTTGTGCATCCAATAGGTGTGTTTGTGTCATTGGATGATCAATTAGGTCATTTTCATCCTCCCAAGGCTTATTCTTGTCCAATTAGGGTTTTTAACCAATCTTGTGCAACCAATAAGTTCATTTGTGTCATTGGATTAACATTTAGGTCATTTTCGTCCTCCCTAGGCATATTCTTGTCCAATTAGGGTTTTTAACCAATCTTGTGCATCCAATAGGTGTGTTTGTGTCATTGGATGATCAATTAGGTCATTTTCGTCCTCCAAAGGCTTATTCTTGTCCAATTAGGGTTTTTAACCAATCTTGTGCATCCAATAAGTTGAGTTGTGTCATTGGATTAACATTTAGGTCATTTTCGTCCTCCCTAGGCTTATTCTTGTCCAATTAGGGTTTTTAACCAATCTCGTGCATCCAATAAGTTCATTTGTGTCATTGGATGATCAATTAGGTCATTTTCGTCCTCCCTAGGCATATTCTTGTCCAATTAGGGTTTTTAACCAATCTTGTGCATCCAATAGGTGTGTTTGTGTCATTGGATGATCAATTAGGTCATTTTCGTCCTCCCTAGGCTTATTCTTGTCCAATTAGGGTTTTTAACCAATCTTGTGCATCCAATACGTTCATTTGTGTCATTGGATTAACATTTTGGTCATTTTCGTCCTCCCTAGGCATATTCTTGCTCATTTAGAGTTTTAGACCAATCTTGTGCATCCAATAGGTGTGTTTGTGTCATTGGATGATCAATTAGGTAATTTTCGTCCTCCCAAAGCTTATTCTTGTCCAATTAGGGTTTTTAACTAATCTTGTGCATCCAATAAGTTCATTTGTGTCATTGGATGATCAATTAGGTCATTTTCGTCCTCCCTAGGCATATTCTTGTCCAATTAGGGTTTTTAACCAATCTTGTGCATCCAATAGGTGTGTTTGTGTCATTGGATGATCAATTAGGTCATTTTCGTCCTCCCTAGGCTTATTCTTGTCCAATTACGGTTTTTAACCAATCTTGTACATCTAATAAGTTCATTTGTGTCATTGGATTAACATTTAGGTCATTTTCGTCCTCCCTAGGCATATTCTTGTCCAATTAGGGTTTTTAACCCATCTTGTGCATCCAATAGGTGTGTTTGTGTCATTGGATGATCAATTAGGTCATTTTCGTCCTCCCTAGGCTTATTCTTGTCCAATTAGGGTTTTTAACCAATCTTGTGCATCCAATAGGTGTGTTTTGTCATTGGATGATCAATTAGGTCATTTTCGTCCTCCGTAGGCATATTCTTGTCCAATTAGTGTTTTTAACCAATCTTGTGCATCCAATAGGTGTGTTTGTGTCATTAGATGATCAATTAGGTCATCTTCGTCCTCCCTAGGCTTATTCTTGTCCAATTAGGGTTTTTAACCAATCTTGTGCGTCTAATAGGTGTGTTTGTGTCATTGGATGATCAATTAAGTCATTTTCGTCCTCCCTAGGCATATTCTTGTCCAATTAGGGTTTTTAACCCATCTTGTGCATCCAATAGGTGTGTTTGTGTCATTGGATGATCAATTAGGTCATTTTCGTCCTCCCTAGGCATATTCTTGTCCAATTAGGGTTTTTAACCAATCTTGTGCATCCAATAAGTTCATTTGTGTAATTGGATTAACATTATGTCATTTTCGTCCTCCCTAGGCATATTCTTGTCCAATTAGGGTTTTTAACCCATCTTGTGCATCCAATAGGTGTGTTTGTGTCATTGGATGATCAATTAGGTCATTTTCGTCCTCCCTAGGCATATTCTTGTCCAATTAGGGTTTTTAATAAATCTTGTGCATTCAATAGGTGTGTTTGTGTCATTGGATGATCAATTAGGTCATTTTCGTCCTCCCTAGGCTTATTCTTGTCCGATTAGGGTTTTTAACCGATCTTGTGCATCCTACAGGTGTGTTTGTGTCATTGGATGATCAATAAGGTCATTTTCGTCCTCCCTAGGCATTCTCTTGTCCAATTAGGGTTTTTAACCAATCTTGTGCATCCAATAAGTTCATTTGTGTCATTGGATTAACATTATGTCATTTTCGTCCTCCCTAGGCATATTCTTGTCCAATTAGGGTTTTTAACCAATCTTGTGCATCCAATAGGTGTGTTTGTGTCATTGGATGATCAATTAGGTTATTTTCGTCCTCCCTAGGCTTATTCTTGTCCAATTAGGGTTTTTAACAAATCTTGTGCATCCAATACGTTCATTTGTGTCATTGGATTAACATTTAGGTCATTTTCGTCCTCCCTAGGCATATTCTTGTCCAATTAGAGTTTTAGACCAATCTTGTGCATCCAATAGGTGTGTTTGTGTCATTGGATGATCAATTATGTCATTTTCGTCCTCCCTAGGCATATTCTTGTCCAATTAGGGTTTTTAACCAATCTTGTGCATCCAATACGTTCATTTGTGTCATTGGATTAACATTTAGGTCATTTTCGTCCTCCCTAGGCATATTCTTGTCCAATTAGAGTTTTAGACCAATCTTGTGCATCCAATAGGTGTGTTTGTGTCATTGGATGATCAATTAGGTTATTTTCGTCCTCCCTAGGCTTATTATTGTACAATTAGGGTTTTTAACTAATCTTGTGCATCCAATAAGTTCATTTGTGTCATTGGACGATCAATTAGGTCATTTTCGTCCTCCCTATGCATATTCTTGTCCAATTAGGGTTTTTAACCAATCTTGTGCATCCAATAGGTGTGTTTGTGTCATTCGATGATCAATTAGGTCACTTTCGTCCTCCCTAGGCTTATTCTTGTCCAATTAAGGTTTTTAACCGATCTTGTGCATCCAATAGGTGTGTTTGTGTCATTGGATGATCAATTAGGTCATTTTCGTCCTCCCTAGGCATATTCTTGTCCAATTAGGGTTTTTAACCAATCTTGAGCATCTAATAGGTGTGTTTGTGTCATTGGATGATCAATTAGGTCATTTTCGTCCTCCCTAGGCTTATTCTTGTCCAATTAGGGTTTTTAACCAATCTTGTGCATCCAATAAGTTGAGTTGTGTCATTGGATTAACATTTAGGTCATTTTCGTCCTCCCTAGGCATATTCTTGTCCAATTAGGGTTTTTAACCAATCTTGTGCATCCAATAGGTGTGTTTGTGTCATTGGATGATCAATTAGGTCATTTTCGTCCTCCCTAGGCTTATTCTTGTCCAATTAGGGTTTTTAACCAATCTTGTGCGTCCAATAAGTTCATTTGGTTCATTGGATGATCAATTAGGTCATTTTCGTCCTCCCTAGGCATATTCTTGTCCAACTAGGGTTTTTAACCAATCTTGTGCATCTAATAGGTGTGTTTGTGTTATTGGATGATCAATTAGGTCATTTTCGTCCTCCCTAGGCTTATTCTTGTCCAATTAGGGTTTTTAACCAATCTTGTGCATCCAATAGGTGTGTTTGTGTCATTGGATGATCAATTAGGTTATTTTCGTCCTCCCTAGGCTTATTCGTGTCTAATTAGGGTTTTTAACTAATCTTGTGCATCCAATAAGTTCATTTGTGTCATTGGATGATCAATTAGGTCATTTTCGTCCTCCCTAGGCTTACTCTTGTCCAATTAGGATTTTTAACCAATTTTGTGCATCCAATAAGTTCATTTGTGTCATTGGATTAACATTTAGGTCATTTTCGTCCTCCCTAGGCATATTCTTGTCCAATTAGGGTTTTTAACCAATCTTGTGCATCCAATAGGTGTGTTTGTGTCATTGGATGATCAATTAGGTCATTTTCGTCCTCCCTAGGCATATTCTTGTCCAATTAGGGTTTTTAACCAATCTTGTGCGTCCAACAAGTTTGTTTATGTCATTGAATTAATATTCAGGTCATTTTCGTCCTCCCTAGGCATATTCTGATCCAATTAGGGTTTTTAACCAATCTTGTGCATCCAATAGGTGTGTTTGTGGCAATGGATGATCAATTAGGTCATTTTCGTCCTCCCTAGGCTTATTCTTGTCCAATTAGGGTTTTTAACCAATCTTGTGCATCCAATAGGTGTGTTTGTGTCATTGGATGATCGATTAGGTCATTTTCGTCCTCCCTAGGCTTATTCTTGCCCAATTAGGGTTTTTGACCAATCTTGTGCATCCAATAAGTTGAGTTGTGTCATTGGATTAGCCTTTAGGTCATTTTTGTCCTCCCTTGGCTTATTCTTGTCCAATTAGGGTTTTTAACCAATCTTGTGCATCCAATAAGTTCATTTGTGTCATTGGATTAACATTTAGGTCATTTTCGTCCTCCCAAGGCATATTCTTTTCCAATTAGGGTTTTTAACCAATCTTGTGCATCCAATAGGTGTGTTTGTGTCATTGGATGATCAATTAGGTTATTTTCGTCCTCCCTAGGCTTATTCGTGTCCAATTAGGGTTTTTAACTAATCTTGTGCATCCAATAAGTTCATTTGTGTCATTGGATTAACATTTAGGTCATTTTCGTCCTCCCTAGGCTTATTCTTGTCCAATTAGGGTTTTTAACCAATCTTGTGCATCCAATAGGTGTGTTTGTGTCATTGGATGATCAATTAGGTCATTTTCGTCCTCCCTAGGCTTATTCTTGTCCAATTAGGGTTTTTAACCAATCTTGTGCATCCAATAGGTGTGTTTGTGTCATTGGATGATCAATTAGGTCATTTTCGTCCTCCCTAGGCTTCTTCTTGTCCAATTAGGGTTTTTAACCAATGTTGTGCATCCAATAAGTTCGTTTGTGTCATTAAATTAACATTTAGGTCAATTTCGTCCTCCCTAGGCTTATTCTTTTACAATTAGGGTTTTTAACCAATCTTGTGCATCCAATAGGTGTGTTTGTGTCATTGGATGATCAATTAGGTCATTTTCGTCCTCCCTAGGCTTATTCTTGTCCAATTAGGGTTTTTAACCAATCTTGTGCATCCAATAGGTGTGTTTGTGTCATTGGATGATCAAGTAGGTCATTTTCGTCCTCCCTAAGCTTATTCTTGTCCAATTAGGGTTTTGAACCAATCTTGTGCATCCAATAACTTTGATTGTGTCATTGAATTAATATTTAGGTCATTTTCGTCCTCCCTAGGCATATTCTTGTCCAATTAGGGTTTTTAACCAATCTTGTGCATCCAATAGGTGTGTTTGTGTCATTGGATGATCAATTAGGTCATTTTCGTCCTCCCTAGGCTTATTCTTGTCCAATTAGGGTTTTTAACCAATCTTGTGCATCCAATAAGGTTGTTTGTGTCATTGAATTAATATTTAGGTCATTTTCGTCCTCCCTAGGCATATTCTTGTCCAATTAGGGTTTTTAACCAATCTTGTGCATCCAATAGGTGTGTTTGTGTCATTGGATGATCAATTAGGTCATTTTCGTCCTCCCTAGGCTTATTCTTGTCCAATTAGGGTTTTTAACCAATCTTGTGCATCCAATAAGTTGAGTTGTGTCATTGGATTAACATTTAGGTCATTTTCGTCCTCCCTAGGCTGATTCTTGTCCAATTAAGGTTTTTAACCAATCTTGTGCATCCAATAGGTATGTTTGTGTCATTGGATGATCAATTAGGTCATTTTCGTCCTCCATAGGCTTATTCTTGTCCAATTAGGGTTTTTAACCAATCTTGTGCATCCAATAAGTTGAGTTGTGTCATTGGATTAACATTTAGGTCATTTTCGTACTCCCTAGGCTTATTCTTGTCCAATTAGGGTTTTTAACCAATCTTGTGCATCCAATAAGTTGAGTTGTGTCATTGGATTAACATTTAGGTCATTTTCGTCCTCCCTAGGCATATTCTTGTCCAATTAGGGTTTTTAACCAATCTTGTGCATCCAATAGGTGTGTTTGAGTCATTGGATGATCAATTAGGTCATTTTCGTCCTCCCTAGGCTTATTCTAGTCAAATTAGGGTTTTTAACCAATCTTGTGCATCCAATAGGTGTGTTTGTGTCATTGGATGATCAATTAGGTCATTTTCGTCCTCCCTAGGCTTATTCTTGTCCAATTAGGGTTTTTAACCGATCTTGTGCATCCAATAGGTGTGTTTGTGTCATTGGATGATCAATTAGGTCATTTTCATCCTCCCTAGGCATATTCTTGTCCAATTAGGGTTTTTAACCAATCTTGTGCATCCAATAGGTGTGTTTGTGGCAATGGATGATCAATTAGGTCATTTTCGTCCTCCCTAGGCTTATTCTTGTCCAATTAGGGTTTTTAACCAATCTTGTGTATCCAATAGGTGTGTTTGTGTCATTGGATGATCAATTAGGTCATTTTCGTCCTCCCTAGGCTTATTCTTGTCCAATTAGAGTTTTTAACCAATCTTGTGCATCCAATAACTTAGTTTGTGTCATTGAATTAATATTTAGGTCATTTTCTTCCTCCCTAGGCATATTCTTGTGTAATTATGGTTTTTAACCAATCTTGTGCATCCAATAGGTGTGTTTGTGTCATTGGATGATCAATTAGGTCATTTTCATCCTCCCTAGGCATATTCTTGTCCAATTAGGGTTTTTAACCAATCTTGTGCATCCAATAGGTGTGTTTGTGGCAATGGATGATCAATTAGGTCATTTTCGTCCTCCCTAGGCTTATTCTTGTCCAATTAGGGTTTTTAACCAATCTTGTGTATCCAATAGGTGTGTTTGTGTCATTGGATGATCAATTAGGTCATTTTCGTCCTCCCTAGGCTTATTCTTGTCCAATTAGAGTTTTTAACCAATCTTGTGCATCCAATAACTTAGTTTGTGTCATTGAATTAATATTTAGGTCATTTTCTTCCTCCCTAGGCATATTCTTGTCTAATTATGGTTTTTAACCAATCATGTGCATCCAATAAGTTGATTTGTGTCATTGGATGAACATTTAGGGCATTTTCGTCCTCCCTAGGCTTATACTTGCCCAATTAGGGTTTTTAACCAATCTTGTGCATCCAATAGGTGTGTTTGTGTCATTGGATGATCAATTAGGTCATTTTCGTCCTCCCTAGGCTTATTCTTGTCCAATTAGGGTTTTTAACCAATCTTGTGCATCCAATAAGTTTGTTTGTGTCATTGGATGATCAATTAGGTCATTTTTGTCCTCCCTAGGCATATTCTTGTCCAACTAGGGTTTTTAACCAATCTTGTGCATCCAATAGGTGTGTTTGTGTCATTGGATGATCAATTAGGTCATTTTCGTCCTCCCTAGGCTTATTCTTGTCCAATTAGGGTTTTTAACCAATCTTGTGCATCCAATAGGTGTGTTTGTGTCATTGGATGATCAATTAGGAAATTTTCGTCCTCCCTAGGCTTATTCTTGTCCAATTAGGGTTTTTAACCAATCTTGTGCATCCAATAGGTGTGTTTGTGTCATTGGATGATCAATTAGGTCATTTTCGTCCTCCCTAGGCTTATTCTTGTCCAATTAGGGTTTTTAACCAATCTTGTGCATCCAATAGGTGTGTTTGTGTCATTGGATGATCAATTAGGTCATTTTTGTCCTCCCTAGGCTTATTCTTGTCCAATTAGGGTTTTTAACCAATCTTGTGCATCCAATAAGTTTGTTTGTGTCATTGAATTAATATTTAGGTTATTTTCGTCCTCCCTAGGCATATTCTTGTACAATTAGGGTTTTTAACCAATCTTGTGCATCCAATAGGTGTGTTTGTGTCATTGGATGATCAATTAGGTCATTTTCGTCCTCCCTAGGCTTATTCTTGTCCAATTAGGGTTTTTAACCAATCTTGTGCATCCAATAACTTTGTTTGTGTCCTTGAATTAATATTTAGGTCATTTTCGTCCTCCCTAGACATATTCTTGTCCAATTAGGGTTTTTAACCAATCTTGTGCATCCAATAGGTGTGTTTGTGTCATTGGATGATCAATTAGGTTATTTTCGTCCTCCCTAGGCTTATTCTTGTCCAATTAGGGTTTTTAACCAATCTTGTGCATCCAATAAGTTGAGTTGTGTCATTGGATTAACATTTAAGTCATTTTCGTTCTCCCTAGGCTTATTCTTGTCCAATTAGGTTTTTTAACCAATCTTGTGCATCCAATAAGTTCATTTGTGTAATTGGATTAACATTTAGGTCATATTCGTCCTCCCTAGGCATATTCTTGTCCAATTAGGATTTTTAACCAATCTTGTGCATCCAATAGGTGTGTTTATGTCCTTGGATGATCAATTAGATCATTTTCGTCCTCCCTAGGCATATTCTTGTCCAATTAGGGTTTTTAACCAATCTTGTGCATCCAATAGGTGTGTTTGTGTCATTGGATGATCAATTAGGTCATTTTCGTCCTCCCTAGGCTTATTCTTGTCCAATTAGGGTTTTTAACCAATCTTGTGCATCCAATAAGTTGAGTTGTGTCATTGGATTAACATTTACGTCATTTTCCTCCTCCCTAGGCTTATTCTTGTCCAATTAGGGTTTTTAACCAATCTTGTGCATCCAATAACTTTGTTTGTGTCCTTGAATTAATATTTAGGTCATTTTCGTCCTCCATAGGCATATTCTTGTCCAATTAGGGTTTTTAACCAATCTTGTGCATCCAATAAGTTTGTTTGTTTCATTGAATTAATATTTAGGTCATTTTCGTCCTCCCTAGGCATATTCTTGTCCAATTAGGGTTTTTAACCAATCTTGTGCATCCAATAGGTGTGTTTGTGTCATTGGATGATCAATTAGGTCATTTTCGTCCTCCCTAGGCTTATTCTTGTCCAATTAGGGTTTTTAACCAATCTTGTGCATCCAATAAGTTGAGTTGTGTCATTGGATTAACATTATGTCATTTTCGTCCTCCCTAGGCATATTCTTGTCCAATTAGGGTTTTTAACCAATCTTGTGCATCCAATACGTTCATTTGTGTCATTGGATTAACATTTAGGTCATTTTCGTCCTCCCTATGCATATTCTTGTCCAATTAGAGTTTTAGACCAATCTTGTGCATCCAATAGGTGTGTTTGTGTCATTGGATGATCAATTAGGTTATTTTCGTCCTCCCTAGGCTTATTCTTGTCCAATTAGGGTTTTTAACTAATCTTGTGCATCCAATAAGTTCATTTGTGTCATTGGATGATCAATTAGGTCATTTTCGTCCCCCATAGGCATATTCTTGTCCAATTAGGGTTTTTAACCAATCTTGTGCATCCAATAGGTGTGTTTGTGTCATTGGATGACCAATTAGGTCACTTTCGTCCTCCCTAGGCTTATTCTTGTCCAATTAGGGTTTTTAACCGATCTTGTGCATCCAATAGGTGTGTTTGTGTCATTGGATGATCAATTAGGTCATTTTCGTCCTCCCTAGGCATATTCTTGTCCAATTAGGGTTTTTAACCAATCTTGTGCATCCTATAGGTGTGTTTGTGTCATTGGATGATCAATTAGGTCATTTTCGTCCTCCCTAGGCTTATTCTTGTCCAATTAGGGTTTTTTAACCAATCTTGTGCATCCAATAGATGTGTTTGTGTCATTGGATGATCAATTAGGTTATTTTCGTCCTCCCTAGGCTTATTCTTGTCCAATTAGGGTTTTTAACCAATCTTGTGCATCCAATACGTTCATTTGTGTCATTGGATTAACATTTAGGTCATTTTCGTCCTCCATAGGCATTATCTTGTCCAATTAGAGTTTTAGACCAATCTTGTGCATCCAATAGGTGTGTTTGTGTCATTGGATGATCAATTAGGTCATTTTCGTCCTCCCTAGGCATATTCTTGTCCAATTAGGGTTTTTAACCAATCTTGTGCATCCTATAGGTGTGTTTGTGTCATTGGATGATCAATTAGGTCATTTTCGTCCTCCCTAGGCTTATTCTTGTCCAATTAGGGTTTTTAACCAATCTTGTGCATCCAATAAGTTCATTTTTGTCATTGGATTAACATTTTGGTCATTTTCGTCCACCCTAGGCATATTCTTGTCCAATTAGGGTTTTTAACCAATCTTGTGCATCCAATAGGTGTGTTTGTGTCATTGGATGATCAATTAGGTCATTTTCGTCCTCCCTAGGCTTATTCTTGTCCAATTAGAGTTTTTAACCAATCTTGTGCTTCCAATAAGTTTATTTGTGTCATTGAATTAATATTTAGGTCATTTTCGTCCTCCTTAGGCATATTCTTGTCCAATTAGGGTTTTTAACCAATGTTGTGCGTCCAATAAGTTCATTTTTGTCATTGAATTAACATTTAGGTCATATTCTTGTCCAATTAGGGTTTTTAACCAATCTTGTGCATCCAATAGGTGTGTTTGTGTCATTGGATGATCAATTAGGTCATTTTCGTCCTCCCTAGGCTTATTCTTGTCCAATTAGGGTTTTTAACCAATCTTGTGCATCCAATAGGTGTGTTTGTGTCATTGAATTAATATTTAGGTCATTTTCGTCCTCCCTAAGCATATTCTTGTCCAATTAGGGTTTTTAACCAATCTTGTGCATCCAATAGGTGTGTTTGTGTCATTGGATGATCAATTAGGTTATTTTCGTCCTTCCTAGGCTTACTCTTGTCCAATTAGGGTTTTTAACCAATGTTGTGCATCCAATAAGTTAATTTGTGTCATTGGATTAACATTTAGGTCATTTTCGTCCTCCCTAGACATATTCTTGTCCAATTAGGGTTTTTAACCAATCTTGTGCATCCAATAACTTTGTTTGTGTCATTGAATTAATATTTAGGTCATTTTCGTCCTCCCTAGGCATATTCTTGTCCAATTAGGATTTTTAACAAATCTTGTGCATCCAATAACTTTGTTTGTGTCATTGAATTAATATTTAGGTCATTTTCGTCCTCCCTAGGCTTATTCTTGTCCAATTAGGGTTTTTAACCAATCTTGTGCATCCAATAGGTGTGTTTGTGTCATTGGATGATCAATTAGGTCATTTTCGTCCTCCCTTGACTTATTCTTGTCAAATTAGGGTTTTTAACAAATCTTGTGCATCCAATAAGTTCATTTGTGTCATTGGATGATCAATTAGGTCATTTTCGTCCTCCCTAGGCTTATTCTTGTCCAATTAGGGTTTTTAACCAATCTTGTGCATCCAATAGGTGTGTTTGTGTCATTGGATGATCAATTAGGTCATTTTCGTCCTCCCTAGGCTTATTCTTGTCCAATTAGGGTTTTTCACCAATCTTGTGTATCCAATAGGTGTGTTTGTGTCATTGGATGATCAATTAGGTCATTTTCGTCCTCCCTAGGCTTATTCTTGTCCAATTAGGGTTTTTAACTAATCTTGTACATCCAATAAGTTCATTTGTGTCATTGGATTAACATTTAGGTCATTTTCGTCCTCCCTAGGCATATTCTTGTCCAATTAGGGTTTTTAACCAATCTTGTGCATCCAATAGGTGTGTTTGTGTCATTGGATGATCAATTAGGTCATTTTCGTCCTCCCTAGGCTTATTCTTGTCCAATTAGGGTTTTTAACCGATCTTGTGCATCCAATAGATGTGTTTGTGTCATTGGATGATCAATTAAGTCATTTTCGTCCTGCCTAGGTATATTCTTGTCCAATTAGAGTTTTTAACCAATCTTGTGGATCCAATAGTTGTGTTTGTGTCATTGGATGATCAATTAGGTCATTGTCGTCCTCCCTTTGCATATTCTTGTCCAATTAGGGTTTTTAACCAATCTTGTGCTTCCAATAGATGTGTTTGTGTCATTGGATGATCAATTAGGTCATTTTCGTCCTCCCTAGGCATATTCTTGTCCAATTAGGGTTTTTAACCAATCTTGTGCATCCAATAGGTGTGTTTGTGTCATTGGATGATCAATTAGGTCATTTTCGTCCTCCCTAGGCTTATTCTTGTCCAATTAGGGTTTTTAACCAATCTTGTGCAGCCAATTAGTTCATTTGTGTCATTGGATGATCAATTAGGTCATTTTCGTCCTCCCTAGGCTTATTCTTGTCCAACTAGGGTTTTTAACCAATCTTGTGCATCCAATAGGTGTGTTTGTGTCATTGGATGATCAATTAGGTCATTTTCGTCCTCCCTAGGCTTATTCTTGTCCAATTAGGGTTTATAACCAATCTTGTGCATCCAATAGGTGTGTTTGTGTCATTGGATGATCAATTAGGTCATTTTCGTCCTCCCTAGGCTTATTCTTGTCCAATTAGGGTTTTTAACCAATCTTGTGCATCGAATAACTTTGTTTATGTCATTGAATTAATATTTAGGTCATTTTCGTCCTCCCAAGGCATATTCTAGTCCAATTAGGGTTTTTAACCAATCTTGTGCATGCAATAGGTGTGTTTGTGTCATTGGATGATCAATTAGGTCATTTTCGTCCTCCCTAGGCTTATTCTTGTCCAATTAGGGTTCTTAACCAATCTTGTGCATCCAATAAGTTCATTTGTGTCATTGGATTAACAATTAGGTCATTTTCGTCCTCCCTAGACATATTCTTGTCCAGTTAGGGTTCTTAACCAATCTTGTGCTTCGAATAGGTGTGTTTGTGTCATTGGATGATCAATTAGGTCATTTTCGTTCTCCCTAGGCTTATTCTTGTCGAATTAGGGTTTTTAACCAATCTTGTGCATCCAATAAGTTCATTTGTGTTATTGGATTAACATTTAGGTCATATTCGTCCTCCCAAGGCATATTCTTGTCCAATTAGGGTTTTTAACCAAACTTTTGCACCCAATAGGTGTGTTTGTGTCATTCGATGATCAATTAGGTCATTTACGTCCTCCCTAGGCATATTCTTGTCCAATTAGGGTTTTTAACCAATCTTGTGCATCCAATAGGTGTGTTTGTGTCATTGGATGATCAATTAGGTCATTTTCGTCCTCCCTAGGCTTATTCTTGTCCAATTAGGGTTTTTAACCAATCTTGTGCATCCAATAAGTTCATTTGTGTCATTGGATGATCAATTAGGTCATTTTCGTCCTCCCTAGGCTTATTCTTGTCCAATTAGGGTTTTTGACCAATCTTGTGCATCCAATAACTTTGTTTGTGTCATTGAATTAATATTTAGGTCATTTTCCTCCTCCCTAGGCATATTCTTGTCCAATTAGGGTTTTTAACCAATCTTGTGCATCCAATAGGTGTGTTTGTGTCATTGGATGATCAATTAGGTCATTTTTGTCCTCCCTATGCTTATTCTTGTCCAATTAGGGTTTTTAACCAATCTTGTGCATCCAATAGGTGTGTTTGTGTCATTGGATTAACATTTAAGTCATTTTCGTCCTCCCTAGGCATATTCTTGCCCAATTAGGGTTTTTAACCAATCTTGTGCATCCAATAGGTATGTTTGTATCATTGGATGATTAATTAGGTCATTTTCGTCCTCCCTAGGCTTATTCTTGTCCAATTAGGGTTTTTAACCAATCTTGTGCATCCAATATGTTTGTTTGTGTCATTGAATTAATATTTAGGTCATTTTTGTCCTCCCTAGGCATCATCTTTTCCAATTAGGGTTTTTAACCAATCTTTTGCATCCAATAGGTGTGTTTGTGTCATTGGATGATCAATTAGGTCATTTTCGTCCTCCTTAAGCTTATTCTTGTCCAATTAAGGTTTTTCACCAATCTTGTGCATCCAATAACTTTGTTTGTTTCATTGAATTAATATTTAGGTGATTTTCGTCCTCCCTAGGCATATTCTTGTCCAATTAGGGTTTTTAACCAATCTTGTGCATCCAATAGGTGTGTTTGTGTCATTGGATGATCAATTAGGTCATTTTCGTCCTCCCTAGGCTTATTCTTGTCCAATTAGGGTTTTTAACCAATCTTGTGCATCCAATAAGTTTGTTTATGTCATTGAATTAATATTTAGGTCATTTTCGTCCTCCCTAGGCATATTCTTGTCCAATTAGGGTTTTAACCCAATCTTGTGCATCCAATAGGTGTGTTTGTGTCATTGGATGATCAATTAGGTCATTTTCGTCCTCCCTAGGCTTATTCTTGTCCAATTAGGGTTTTTTAACCAATCTTGTGCATCCAATAGGTGTGTTTGTGTCATTGGATGATCAATTAGGTTATTTTCGTCCTCCCTAGGCTTATTCTTGTCCAATTAGGGTTTTTAACCAATCTTGTGCATCCAATACATTCATTTGTGTCATTGGATTAACATTTAGGTCATTTTCGTCCTCCATAGGCATTATCTTGTCCAATTAGAGTTTTAGACCAATCTTGTGCATCCAATAGGTGTGTTTGTGTCATTGGATGATCAATTAGGTTATTTTCGTCCTCCCTAGGCTTATTATTGTCCAATTAGGGTTTTTATCTAATCTTGTGCATCCAATAAGTTCATTTGTGTCATTGGATGATCAATTAGGTCATTTTCGTCCTCCATAGGCATATTCTTGTCCAATTAGGGTTTTTAACCAATCTTGTGCATCCAATAGGTGTGTTTGTGTCATTGGATGATCAATTAGGTCACTTTCGTCCTCCCTAGGCTTATTCTTGTCCAATTAGGGTTTTTAACCGATCTTGTGCATCCAATAGGTGTGTTTGTGTCATTGGATGATCAATTAGGTCATTTTCATCCTCCCTAGGCATATTCTTGTCCAATTAGGGTTTTTAACCAATCTTGTGCATCCAATAGGTGTGTTTGTGTCATTGGATGATCAATTAGGTCATTTTCGTCCTCCCTAAGCATATTCTTGTCCAATTAGGGTTTTTAACCAATCTTGTGCATCCAATAGGTGTGTTTGTGTCATTGGATGATCTATTAGGTCATTTTCGTCCTCCATAAGCATATTCTTGTCCAATTAGGGTTTTTAACCAATCTTGTGCATCCAATAGGTGTGTTTGTGTCATTGGATGATCAATTAGGTCATTTTTGTCCTCCCTAGGCTTATTCTTGTCCAATTAGGGTTTTTAACCAATCTTGTGCGTCCAATAGGTGTGTTTGTGGCAATGGATGATCAATTAGGTCATTTTAGTCCTCCCTAGGCATATTCTTGTCCAATTAGGGTTTTTAACCAATCTTGTGCATCCAATAGGTGTGTTTGTGTCATTGGATGATCAATTAGGTCATTTTCGTCCTCCCTAGGCTTATTCTTGTCCAATTAGGGTTTTTAACCAATCTTGTGCATCCATGAAGTTGAGTTGTGTCATTGGATTAACATTTAGGTCATTCTCGTCCACCCTAGGCATATTCTTGTCCAATTAGGGTTTTTAACCAATCTTGTGCATCCAATAAGTTCATTTGTGTCATTGGATGATCAATTAGGTCATTTTCGTCCTCCCTAGGCTTATTCTTGTCCAATTAGGGTTTTTAACCAATCTTGTACATCTAATAAGTTCATTTGTGTCATTGGATTAACATTTAGGTCATTTTAGTCCTCCCTAGGCATATTCTTGTCCAATTAGGGTTTTTAACCAATCTTGTGCATCCAATAGGTGTGTTTGTGTCATTGGATTAACATTTAGGTCATTTTCATCCTCCTTAGGCATATTCTTGTCCAATTAGGGTTTTTAACCAATCTT
Source organism: Cicer pinnatifidum (assembly GCA_037974775.1). NCBI lineage: Eukaryota > Viridiplantae > Streptophyta > Magnoliopsida > Fabales > Fabaceae > Cicer > Cicer pinnatifidum. The sequence continues at coordinate 24,972 of JBBPBR010001299.1, read as the reverse complement.
GTGCATCCAATAAGTTCAGTTGTGTCATTGGATGATCAATTAGGTCATTTTCATCCTCCCTAGGCTTATTCTTTTCCAATTAGGGTTTTTAACCAATCTTGTACATCTAATAAGTTCATTTGTGTCATTGGATTAACATTTAGGTCATTTTCGTCCTCCCTAGGCATATTCTTGTCCAATTAGGGTTTTTAACCCATCTTGTGCATCCAATAGGTGTGTTTGTGTCATTGGATGATCAATTAGGTCATTTTCGTCCTCCCTAGGCTTATTCTAGTCCAATTAGGGTTTTTAACCAATCTTGTACGTCTAATAAGTTCATTTGTGTTATTGGATTAACATTTAGGTCATTTTCGTCCTCCCTAGGCATATTCTTGTCCAATTAGGGTTTTTAACCAATATTGTGCATCCAATAGGTGTGTTTGTGTCATTGGATGATCAATTAGGTCATTTTCATCCTCCCTAGGCATATTCTTGTCCAATTAGGGTTTTTAACCAATCTTGTGCATCCAATAGGTGTGTTTGTGTCATTGGATGATCAATTAGGTCATTTTCGTCCTCCCTAGGCTTATTCTTGTCCAATTAGGGTTTTTAACCAATCTTGTGCATCCAAAAAGTTCATTTGTGTCATTGGATTAACATTTAGGTCATTTTCGTCCTGCCCAGGCATATTCTTGTCCAATTAGGGTTTTTAACCAATCTTGTGCATCCAATAGGTGTGTTTGTGTCATTGGATGATCAATTAGGTTATTTTCGTCCTCCCTAGGCTTATTCTTGTCCAATTAGGGTTTTTAACCAATCTTGTGCATCCAATAGGTGTGTTTGTGTCATTGGATGACCAATTAGGTCATTTTCGTCATCCCTAGGCATATTCTTGTCTAATTAGGGTTTTTAACCAATCTTGTGCATCGAATAGGTGTGTTTGTGGCAATAGATGATCAATTAGGTCATTTTCGTCCTCCCTAGGCTTATTCTTGTCCAATTAGGGTTTTTAACCAATCTTGTGCATCCAATAGGTGTGTTTGTGTCATTGGATGATCAATTAGGTTATTTTCGTCCTCCTAAGGCTAATTCTTGTCCAATTAGGGTTTTTAACCAATCTTGTGCATCCAATAAGTTGAGTTGTGTCATTGGATTAAATTTAAGTCATTTTCATCCTCCCTAGGCATATTCTTGTCCAATTAGGGTTTTTAACCAATCTTGTGCATCCAATAGGTGTGTTTGTGTCATTGGATGATCAATAGGGTCATTTTCGTCCTCCCTAGGCTTATTCTTGTCCAATTAGGGTTTTTAACAAACCTTGTGCATCCAATAAGTTCATTTGTGTCAATGGATGATCAATTAGGTCATTTTCGTCCTCCCTAGGCATATTCTTGTCCAACTAGGGTTTTTAACCAATCTTGTGCATCCAATAAGTTCATTTGTGTCATTGGATGATCAATTAGGTCATTTTCGTCCTCCCTAGGCATATTCTTGTCCAACTAGGGTTTTTAACCAATCTTGTGCATCCAATAAGTTGAGTTGTGTCATTGGATTAACATTTAGGTCATTTTGTCCTCCCTAGGCATATTCTTGTCCAATTAGGGTTTTTAACCAATCTTGTGCATCCAATAGGTGTGTTTGTGTCATTGGATGATCAATTAGGTCATTTTCGTCCTCCCTAGGCTTATTCTTGTCCAATTAGGGTTTTTAACAAATCTTGTGCATCCAATAAGTTGATTTGTGTCATTGGATGATCAATTAGGTCATTTTCGTCCTCCCTAGGCATATTCTTGTCCAATTAGGGTTTTTAACCAATCTTGTGCATCCAATAGGTGTGTTTGTGTCATTGGATGATCAATTAGGTCATTTTCGTCCTCCCTAGGCTTATTCTTGTCCAATTAGGGTTTTTAACCAATCTTGTGCATCCAATAATTTGAGTTGTGTCATTGGATTAACATTTAGGTCATTTTCGTCCTTCCTAGGCTTATTCTTGTCCAATTAGGGTTTTTAACCAATCTTGTGCATCCAATAAGTTCATTTGTGTCATTGGATTAACATTTAGGTCATTTTCGTCCTCCCTAGGCATATTCTTGTCCAATCAGGATTTTTAACCAATCTTGTGCATCCAATAGGTGTGTTTGTGTCATTGGATGATCAATTAGGTTATTTTCGTCCTCCCTAGGCTTATTCTTGTCCAATTAGGGTTTTTAACCAATCTTGTGCATCCAATAGGTGTGTTTGTGTCATTGGATGATCAATTAGGTCATTTTCGTCCTCCCTAGGCTTATTCTTGTCCAATTAGGGTCTTTAACCAATCTTGTGCATCCAATAAGTTCATTTGTGTCATTGGATTAACATTTAGGTCATATCCGTCCTCCCTAGGCATATTCTTGTCCAATTAGGGTTTTTAACCAATCTTGTGCATCCAATAGGTGTGTTTGTGTCATTGGATGATCAATTAGGTCATTTTCGTCCTCCCTAGGCTTATTCTTGTCCAATTAGGGTTTTTAACCAATCTTGTGCATCCAATAAGTTTGTTTGTTTCATTGAATTAATATTTAGGACATTTTCGTCCTCCCTAGGCATATTCTTGTCCAATTAGGGTTTTTAACCAATCTTGTGCATCCAATAGGTGTGTTTGTGTCATTGGATGATCAATTAGGTCATTTTCGTCCTCCCTAGGCTTATTCTTGTCCAATTATGGTTTTTAACCAATCTTGTGCATCCATTAAGTTGAGTTGTGTCATTGGTTTAACATTTAGGTCATTTTCGTCCTCCTTAGGCTTATTCTTGTCCAATTTGGGTTTTTAACCAATCTTGTGCATCCAATAAGTTCATTTGTGTCATTGGATTAACATTTAGGTCATTTTCGTCCTCCCTAGGCATATTCTTGTCCAATTAGGGTTTTTAACCAATCTTGTGCATCCAATAGGTGTGTTTGTGTCATTGGATGATCAATTAGGTTATTTTCATCCTCCTTAGGCTTACTCTTGTCCAATTAGGGTTTTTAACTAATCTTGTGCATCCAATAAGTTCATTTGTGTCATTGGATGACCAATTAGGTCATTTTCGTCCTCCCTAGTCATATTCTTGTCCAATTAGGGTTTTTAACCAATCTTGTGCATCCAATAGGTGTGTTTGTGTCATTGGATGATCAATTAGGTCACTTTCGTCCTCCCTAGGCTTATTCTTGTCCAATTAGGGTTTTTAACCAAACTTGTGCATCCAATAAGTTGAGTTGTGTCATTAGATTAACATTTAGGTCATTTTCGTCCTCCCTAGGCATATTCTTGTCCAATTATGGTTTTTAACCAATCTTGTGCATCCAATAGGTGTGTTTGTGTCATTGGATGATCAATTAGGTCATTTTCGTCCTCCCTAGGCTTATTCTTTTCCAATTAGGGTTTTTAACCAATCTTGTACATCTAATAAGTTCATTTGTGTCATTGGATTAACATTTAGGTCATTTTCGTCCTCCCTAGGCATATTCTTGTCCAATTAGGGTTTTTAACCCATCTTGTGCATCCAATAGGTGTGTTTGTGTCATTGGATGATCAATTAGGTCATTTTCGTCCTCCTTAGGCATATTCTTGTCCAATTAGGGTTTTTAACCTATCTTGTGCATCCAATAAGTTCATTTGTGTCATTGGATTAACATTATGTCATTTTCGTCTTCCCTAGGCATATTCTTGTCCAATTAGGGTTTTTAACCAATCTTGTGCATCCAATAGGTGTGTTTGTGTCATTGGATGATCAATTAGGTTATTTTCGTCCTCCCTAGGCTTATTCTTGTCCAATTAGGGTTTTTAACCAATCTTGTGCATCCAATAGGTGTGTTTGTGTCATTGGATGATCAATTAGGTCATTTTCGTCCTCCATAGGCTTATTCTTGTCCAATTAGGGTTTTTAACCAATCTTGTGCATCCAATAAGTTAAGTTGTGTCATTGGATTAACATTTAGGTCATTTTCGTCCTCCCTAGGCTTATTCTTGTCCAATTAGGGTTTTTAACCAATCTTGAGCATTCAATAAGTTCATTTGTGTCATTGGATTAACATTTAGGTCATTTTCGTCCTCCCTAGGCATATTCTTGTCCAATTAGGGTTTTTAACCAATCTTGTGCATCCAATAGGTGTGTTTGTGTCATTGGATGATCAATTAGGTTATTTTCGTCCTCCCTAGGCTTATTCTTGTCCAATTAGGGTTTTTAACCAATCTTGTGCATCCAATAGGTGTGTTTGTGTCATTGGATGATCAATTGGGTCATTTTCGTCCTCCCTAGGCATATTCTTGTCCAATTAGAGTTTTTAACCAATCTTGTGCATCCAATAGGTGTGTTTGTGTCATTGGATGATCAATTAGGTCATTTTCGTCCTCCCTAGGCTTATTCTTGTCCAATTTGGGTTTTTAACAAATCTTGTGCATCCAATAAGTTCATTTGTATCATTGGATTAACATTTAGGTCATTTTCGTCCTCCCTAGGCATATTCTTGTCCAATTAGGGTTTTTAACCAATCTTGTGCATCCAATAGGTGTGTTTGTGTCATTGGATGATCAATTAGGTCATTTTCGTCCTCCCTAGGCTTATTCTTGTCCAATTATGGTTTTTAACCAATATTGTGCATCCTGTAAGTTCATTTGTGTTATTGGATGATCAATTAGGTCTTTTTCGTCCTCCCTAGGCATATTCTTGTCCAATTAGGGTTTTTAACCAATCTTGTGCATCCAATAGGTGTGTTTGTGTCATTGGATGATCAATTAGGTCATTTTCGTCCTCCCTAGGCTTATTCTTGTCCAATTAGGGTTTTTAACCAATCTTGTGCATCCAATAAGTTGATTTGTGTCATTGGATTAACATTTAGGTCATTTTCGTCCTCCCTAGGCATATTCTTGTCCAATTAGGGTTTTTAACCCATCTTGTGCATCCAATAGGTGTGTTTGTGTCATTGGATGATCAATTAGGTCATTTTCGTCCTCCCTAGGCTTATTCTTGTCCAATTAGGGTTTTTAACCAATCTTGTACATCTAATAAGTTCATTTGTGTTATTGGATTAACATTTAGGTCATTTTCGTCCTCCCTAGGCATATTCTTGTCCAACTAGGGTTTTTAACCAATATTGTGCATCCAATAGGTGTGTTTCTGTCAATGGATGATCAATTAGGTCATTTTCGTCCTCCCTAGGCTTATTCTTGTCCAATTAGGGTTTTTAACCAATCTTGTACATCTAATAAGTTCATTTGTGTTATTGGATTAACATTTAGGTCATTTTCGTCCTCCCTTGGCATATTCTTGTCCAATTAGGGTTTTTAACCAATATTGTGCATCCAATAGGTGTGTTTGTGTCATTGGATGATCAATTAGGTCATTTTCATCCTCCCTAGGCATATTTTTGTCCAATTAGGGTTTTTAACCAATCTTGTGCATCCAATAGGTGTGTTTGTGTCATTGGATGATCAATTAGGTCATTTTCGTCCTCCCTAGGCTTATTCTTGTCCAATTAGGGTTTTTTAACCAATCTTGTACATCTAATAAGTTCATTTGTGTCATTGGATTAACATTTAGGTCATTTTCGTCCTCCCTAGGCATATTCTTGTCCAATTAGGGTTTTTAACCAATCTTGTGCATCCAATAGGTGTGTTTGTGTCATTGGATGATCAATTAGGTTATTTTCGTCCTCCCTAGGCTTATTCTTGTCCAATTAGGGTTTTTAACCAATCTTGTGCATCCAATAGGTGTGTTTGTGTCATTGGATGATCAATTATGTCATTTTCGTCCTCCCTTGGCATATTCTTGTCCAATTAGGGTTTTTAACTAATCTTGTGCATCCAATAAGTTCATTTGTGTCATTGGATGATCATTTAGGTCATTTTCGTCCTCCCTAGGCATATTCTTGTCCAATTAGGGTTTTTAACCAATCTTGTGCATCCAATAGGTGTGTTTGTGTCATTGGATGAACATTTAGGTCATTTTCGTCCTCCCTAGGCATATTCTTGTCCAATTAGGGTTTTTAACCAATCTTGTGCTTCCAATAGGTGTGTTTGTGTCATTGGATGATCAATTAGGCCATTTTCGTCCTCCCTAGGCTTATTCTTGTCCAATTAGGGTTTTTAACCAATGTTGTGCATCCAATAAGTTCGTTTTTGTCATTGAATTAACATTTAGGTCATATTCGTCCTCCCTAGCCATATTCTTGTCCAATTAGGGTTTTTAACCAATCTTGTGCATCCAATAAGTTCAGTTGTGTCATTGGATTAACATTTAGGTCATTTTCGTCCTCCCTAGGCATATTCTTGTCCAATTAGGGTTTTTAACCAATCTTGTGCTTCCAATAGCTGTGTTTTTGTCATTGAATGATCAATTAGGTCATTTTCGTCCTCCCTAGGCTTATTCTTGTCCAATTAGGGTTTTTAACCAATCTTGTGCATCCAATAACTTTGTTTGTGTCATTGAAATAATATTTAGATCATTTTCGTCCTCCCTAGGCATATTCTTGTCCAATTAGGGTTTTTAACCAATCTTGTGCATCCAATAGGTGTGTTTGTGTCATTGGATGATCAATTAGGTCATTTTCGTCCTCCCTAGGCTTATTCTTGTCCAATTAGGGTTTTTAACCAATCTTGTGCCTCCAATAAGTTCATTTGTGTCATTGGATTAACATTTAGGTCATTTTCGTCCTCCTTAGGCATATTCTTGTCCAATTAGGGTTTTTAACCAATCTTGTGCATCCAATAGGTGTGTTTGTGTCATTGGATGATCAATTAGGTCATTTTCGTCCTCCCTAGGCTTATTCTTGTCCAATTAGGGTTTTTAACCAATCTTGTGCATCCATGAAGTTGAGTTGTGTCATTGGATTAACATTTAGGTCATTCTCGTCCACCCTAGGCATATTCTTGTCCAATTAGGGTTTTTAACCAATCTTGTGCATCCAATAAGTTCATTTGTGTCATTGGATGATCAATTAGGTCATTTTCGTCCTCCCTAGGCTTATTCTTGTCCAATTAGGGTTTTTAACCAATCTTGTACATCTAATAAGTTCATTTGTGTCATTGGATTAACATTTAGGTCATTTTAGTCCTCCCTAGGCATATTCTTGTCCAATTAGGGTTTTTAACCAATCTTGTGCATCCAATAGGTGTGTTTGTGTCATTGGATTAACATTTAGGTCATTTTCATCCTCCTTAGGCATATTCTTGTCCAATTAGGGTTTTTAACCAATCTTGTGCATCCAATAAGTTCAGTTGTGTCATTGGATGATCAATTAGGTCATTTTCATCCTCCCTAGGCTTATTCTTTTCCAATTAGGGTTTTTAACCAATCTTGTACATCTAATAAGTTCATTTGTGTCATTGGATTAACATTTAGGTCATTTTCGTCCTCCCTAGGCATATTCTTGTCCAATTAGGGTTTTTAACCCATCTTGTGCATCCAATAGGTGTGTTTGTGTCATTGGATGATCAATTAGGTCATTTTCGTCCTCCCTAGGCTTATTCTAGTCCAATTAGGGTTTTTAACCAATCTTGTACGTCTAATAAGTTCATTTGTGTTATTGGATTAACATTTAGGTCATTTTCGTCCTCCCTAGGCATATTCTTGTCCAATTAGGGTTTTTAACCAATATTGTGCATCCAATAGGTGTGTTTGTGTCATTGGATGATCAATTAGGTCATTTTCATCCTCCCTAGGCATATTCTTGTCCAATTAGGGTTTTTAACCAATCTTGTGCATCCAATAGGTGTGTTTGTGTCATTGGATGATCAATTAGGTCATTTTCGTCCTCCCTAGGCTTATTCTTGTCCAATTAGGGTTTTTAACCAATCTTGTGCATCCAATAGGTGTGTTTGTGTCATTGGATGATCAATTAGGTCATTTTCTTCCTCCCTAGGCTTATTCTTGTCCAATTAGGGTTTTTAACCAATCTTGTGCATCCAATAACTTTGTTTATGTCATTGGATGATCAATTAGGTCATTTTCGTCCTCCCTAGGCTTATTCTGGTCCAATTAGGGTTTTTAACCAATCTTGTGCATCCAAAAAGTTTCTTTATGTCATTGAATTAATATTTAGGTCATTTTCGTCCTCCCTTGGCATATTCTTGTCCAATTAGGGTTTTTAACCAATCTTGTGCATCCAATAGGTGTGTTTGTGTCATTGGATGATCAATTAGGTCATTTTCGTCCTCCCTAGGCTTATTCTTGTCCAATTAGGGTTTTTAACCAATCTTGTGCATCCAATAGGTGTGTTTGTGTCATTGGATGATCAATTAGGTCATTTTCGTCCTCCCTAGGCTTATTCTTGGCCAATTAGGGTTTTTAACCAATCTTGTGCCTCAAATAAGTTTGTTTGTGTCATTGAATTAATATTTAGGTCATTTTCGTCCTCCCTAGGCATATTCTTGTCCAATTAGGGTTTTTAACCAATCTTGTGCATCCAATAGGTGTGTTTGTGTCATTGGATGATCAATTAGGTCATTTTCGTCCTCCCTAGGCTTATTCTTGTCCAATTAGGGTTTTTAACCAATCTTGTGCTTCCAATAGGTGTATTTGTGTCATTGGATGATCAATTAGGTCATTCTCGTCCTCCCTAGGCTTATTAATGTCCAATTAGGGTTTTTAACCAATTTTGTGCATCCAATGAGTTTGTTTGTGTCACTGAATTAATATTTAGATCATTTTCGTCCTCCCTAGGCATATTCTTGTCCAATTAGGGTTCTTAACCAATCTTGTGCATCCAATAGGTGTGTTTGTTTCACTGGATGATCAATTAGGTCATTTTCGTCCTCCCTAGGCATATTCTTGTCCAATTAGGGTTTTTAACCAATCTTGTGCATCCAATAGGTGTGTTTGTGTCATTGGATGATCAATTAGGTCATTTTCGTCCTCCCTAGGCTTATTCTTGTCCAATTAGGGTTTTTAACCAATCTTGTGCTTCCAATAGGTGTATTTGTGTCATTGGATGATCAATTAGGTCATTCTCGTCCTCCCTAGGCTTATTAATGTCCAATTAGGGTTTTTAACCAATCTTGTGCATCCAATGAGTTTGTTTGTGTCACTGAATTAATATTTAGATCATTTTCGTCCTCCCTAGGCATATTCTTGTCCAATTAGGGTTTCTAACCAATCTTGTGCGTCCAATAGGTGTGTTTGTGTCATTGGATGATCAATTAGGTCATTTTCGTCCTCCCTAGGCATATTCTTGTCCAATTAGGGTTTTTAACCAATCTTGTGCATCCAATAGGTGTGTTTGTGTCATTGGATGATCAATTAGGTCATTTTCGTCCTCCCTAGGCTTATTCTTGTCCAATTAGGGTTTTTAACCAATCTTGTGCATCCAATACGTTCATTTGTGTCATTGGATTAACATTTTGGTCATTTTCGTCCTCCCTAGGCATATTCTTGCTCATTTAGAGTTTTAGACCAATCTTGTGCATCCAATAGGTGTGTTTGTGTCATTGGATGATCAATTAGGTAATTTTCGTCCTCCCAAAGCTTATTCTTGTCCAATTAGGGTTTTTAACTAATCTTGTGCATCCAATAAGTTCATTTGTGTCATTGGATGATCAATTAGGTCATTTTCGTCCTCCCTAGGCATATTCTTGTCCAATTAGGGTTTTTAACCAATCTTGTGCATCCAATAGGTGTGTTTGTGTCATTGGATGATCAATTAGGTCATTTTCGTCCTCCCTAGGCTTATTCTTGTCCAATTACGGTTTTTAACCAATCTTGTACATCTAATAAGTTCATTTGTGTCATTGGATTAACATTTAGGTCATTTTCGTCCTCCCTAGGCATATTCTTGTCCAATTAGGGTTTTTAACCCATCTTGTGCATCCAATAGGTGTGTTTGTGTCATTGGATGATCAATTAGGTCATTTTCGTCCTCCCTAGGCTTATTCTTGTCCAATTAGGGTTTTTAACCAATCTTGTGCATCCAATAGGTGTGTTTTGTCATTGGATGATCAATTAGGTCATTTTCGTCCTCCGTAGGCATATTCTTGTCCAATTAGTGTTTTTAACCAATCTTGTGCATCCAATAGGTGTGTTTGTGTCATTAGATGATCAATTAGGTCATCTTCGTCCTCCCTAGGCTTATTCTTGTCCAATTAGGGTTTTTAACCAATCTTGTGCGTCTAATAGGTGTGTTTGTGTCATTGGATGATCAATTAGGTCATTTTCGTCCTCCCTAGGCATATTCTTGTCCAATTAGGGTTTTTAACCCATCTTGTGCATCCAATAGGTGTGTTTGTGTCATTGGATGATCAATTAGGTCATTTTCGTCCTCCCTAGGCATATTCTTGTCCAATTAGGGTTTTTAACCAATCTTGTGCATCCAATAGGTGTGTTTGTGTCATTGGATGATCAGTTAGGTCATTTTCGTCCTCCCTAGACTTATTCTTGTCCAATTAGGGTTTTTAACCAATCTTGTACATCTAATAAGTTCAATTGTGTCATTGGATTAACATTTAGGTCATTTTCGTCCTCCCTAGGCATATTCTTGTCCAATTAGGGTTTTTAACCCATCTTGTGCATCCAATAGGTGTGTTTGTGTCATTGGATGATCAATTAGGTCATTTTCGTCCTCCCTAGGCATATTCTTGTCCAATTAGGGTTTTTAACCCATCTTGTGCATCCAATAGGTGTGTTTGTGTCATTGGATGATCAATTAGGTCATTTTCGTCCTCCCTAGGCTTATTCTTGTCCAATTAGGGTTTTTAACCAATCTTGTACATCTAAAAAGTTCATTTGTGTCACTGGATTAACATTTAGGTCATTTTCGTCCTCCCTAGGCATATTCTTGTCCAATTAGGGTTTTTAACGAATCTTGTGCATCCAATAGGTGTGTTTGTTTCATTGGATGATCAATTAGGTCATTTTCGTCCTCCCTAGGCATATTCTTGTCCAATTAGGGTTTTTAACCAATCTTGTGCATCCAATAGGTGTGTTTGTGTCATTGGATGATCAATTAGGTCATTTTCGTCCTCCCTAGGCATATTCTTGTCCAATTAGGGTTTTTAACGAATCTTGTGCATCCAATAGATGTGTTTGTTTCATTGGATGATCAATTAGGTCATTTTCGTCCTCCCTAGGCTTATTCTTGTCCAATTAGGGTTTTTAACCAATCTTGTGCATCCGATAGGTGTGTTTGTGTTATTGGATGATCAATTAGGTCATTTACGTCCTCCCTAGGCATATTCTTGTCCAATTAGGGTTTTTAACCAATCTTGTGCATCCAATAGGTGTGTTTGTGTCATTGGATGATCAATTAGGTCATTTTCGTCCTCCCTAGGCATATTCTTGTCCAATTAGGGTTTTTAACCAATCTTGTGCATCCAATAGGTGTGTTTGTGTCATTGGATGATCAATTAAGTCATTTTCGTACTCCCTAGGCTTATTCTTGTCCAATTAGGGTTTTTAACCAATCTTGTGCATCCTATAAGTTCATTTGTGTCATTGGATTAACATTTAGGTCATATCCGTCCTCCCTAGGCATATTCTTGTCCAATTAGGGTTTTTAACCAATCTTGTGCATCCAATAGGTGTGTTTGTGTCATTGGATGATCAATTAGGTCATTTTCGTCCTCCCTAGGCTTATTCTTGTCCAATTAGGGTTTTTAACCAATCTTGTGCATCCAATAAGTTTGTTTGTGTCAATGAATTAATATTTGGGACATTTTCGTCCTCCCTAGGCATATTCTTGTCCAATTAGGGTTTTTAACCAATCTTGTGCATCCAATAGGTGTGTTTGTGTCATTGGATGATCAATTAGGTCATTTTCGTCCTCCCTAGGCTTATTCTTGTCCAATTATGGTTTTTAACCAATCTTGTGCATCCAATAACTTTGTTTGTGTCATTGAATTAATATTTAGGTCATTTTCGTCCTCGCTAGGCATATTCTTGTCCAATTAGGGTTTTTAACCAATCTTGTGCATCCAATAGGTGTGTTTGTGTCATTTGATGATCAATTAGGTCATTTTCGTCCTCCCTAGGCTTATTCTTGTCCAATTAGGGATTTTAACGAATCTTGTGCATCCAATAAGTTTGTTTGTTTCATTGAATTAATATTTAGGTCATTTTCGTCCTCCCTAGGCATATTCTTGTCCAATTAGGGTTTTTAACCAATCTTGTGCATCCAATAGGTGTGTTTGTGTCATTGGATGATCAATTAGGTCATTTTCGTCCTCCCTAGGCTTATTCTAATCCAATTAGGGTTTTTAACAAATCTTGTGCATCCAATAAGTTGAGTTGTTTCATTGGATTAACATTTAGGTCATTTTCGTCCCCCCTAGAATTATTCTTGTCCAATTAGGGTTTTTAACCAATCTTGTGCATCCAATAAGTTCATTTGTGTCATTGGATTAACATTTAGGTCATTTTCGTCCTCCCTAGGCATATTCTTGTCCAATTAGGGTTTTTAACCAATCTTGTGCTTCCAATAGGTGTGTTTGTTATATTGGATGATCAATTAGGTCATTTCCGTCCTCCCTAGGCTTATTCTTGTCCAATTAGGGTTTTTAACCAATCTGGTGCATCCAATAAGTTTGTTTATGTCATTGAATTAATATTTAGGTCATTTTCGTCCTCCCTAGGTATATTCTTGTCCAATTAGGGTTTTTATACAAATCTTGTGCATCCAATAGGTGTGTTTGTGTCATTGGATGATCAATTAGGTCATTTTCGTCCTCCCTAGGCATATTCTTGTCCGATTAGGGTTTTTAACCAATTTTGTGCATCCAATAAGTTTGTTTATGTCATTGAATTAATATTTAGGTCATTTTCGTCCTCCCTAGGCATATTCTTGTCCAATTAGGGTTTTTAACCAATCTTGTGCATCCAATAGGTGTGTTTGTGTCATTGGATGATCAATTAGGTCATTTTCGTCCTCCCTAGGCTTATTCTTGTCCAATTAGGGTTTTTAACCAATCTTGTGCATCCAATAAGTTCTTTTGTGTCATTGGATTAACATTTAGGTCATTTTCATCCTCCCTAGGCATATTCTTGTCCAATTAGGGTTTTTAACCAATCTTGTGCATCCAATAGGTGTGTTTGTGTCATTGGATGATCAATTAGGTCATTTTCTTCCTCCCTATGCTTATTCTTGTCCAATTAGGGTTTTTAACCAATCTTGTGTATCCAATAAGTTTGTTTGTTTCATTGAATTAATATTTAGGTCATTTTCGTCCTCCCTAGGCTTAATCTTGTCCAATAAGGGTTTTTAACCAATCTTGTGCATCCAATAAGTTCATTTGTGTCATTGCATGATCAATTAGGTCATTTTCGTCCTCCCTAGGCTTATTCATGTCCAATTAGGGTTTTTAACCAATCTTGTGCATCCAATAAGTTCATTTGTGTCATTGGATTAACATTTAGGTCATTTTCGTCCTCCCTAGGCTTATTCTTGTCCAATTAGGGTTTTTAACCAATCTTGTGCATCCAATAGGTGTGTTTGTGTCATTGGATGATCAATTAGGTCATTTTCGTCCTCCCTAGGCATATTCTTGTCCAATTAGGGTTTTTAACCAATCTTGTTCATCTAATAGGTGTGTTTGTGTCATTGGATGATTAATTAGTTCATTTTCGTCCTCCCTAGGCATATTCTTGTCCAATTAGGGTTTTTAACGAATCTTGTGCATCCAATAGGTGTGTTTGTGTCATTGGATGATCAATTAGGTCATTTTCGTCCTCCCTAGGCATATTCTGGTCCAATTAGGGTTTTTAACCAATCTTGTGCATCCAATAGGTTTGTTTGTGTCATTGGATGATCAATTGGGTCATTTTCGTCCTCCCTAGGGATATTCTTGTCCAATTAGGGTTTTTAACCAATCTTGTGCATCCAATAGGTGTGTTTGTGTCATTGGATGATCAATTAGGTCATTTTCGTCCTCCCTAGGTTTATTCTTGTCCAATTAGGGTTTTTAAACGATCTTGTGCATCCAGTAGGTGTGTTTGTGTCATTGGATGATCAATTAGGTCATTTTCGTCCTCCCTAGGCATATTCTTGTCCAATTAGGGTTTTTAACCAATCTTGTGCATCCAATAGGTGTGTTTGTGTCATTGGATGATCAATTAGGTCATTTTCGTCCTCCCTAGGCTTATTCTTATCCAATTAGGGTTTTTAACCAATCTTGTGCTTCCAATAAGTTGAGTTGTGGTCATTGGATTAACATTTATGTCATTTTCGTCCTCCCTAGGCTTATTCTTGTCCAATTAAGGTTTTTAACCAATCTTGTGCATCCAATACGTTCATTTGTGTCATTGGATTAACATTTAGGTCATTTTCGTCCTCCCTAGGCATATTCTTGTCCAATTAGAGTTTTAGACCAATCTTGTGCATCCAATAGGTGTGTTTGTGTCATTGGATGATCAATTAGGTCACTTTCGTCCTCCCTAGGCTTATTCTTGTCCAATTAGGGTTTTTAACCGATCTTGTGCATCTAATAGGTGTGTTTGTGTCATTGGATGATCAATTAGGTCATTTTCGTCCTCTCTAGGCTTATTTTTGTCCAATTGGGGTTTTTAACCAATCTTGTGCATCCAATAAGTTGAGTTGTGTCATTGGATTAACATTTAGGTCATTTTCGTCCTCCCTTGGCATATTCTTGTCCAATTAGGGTTTTTAACCAATCTTGTGCATCCAATAGGTGTGTTTGTGTCATTGGATGATCAATTAGGTCATTTTCGTCCTCCCTAGGCTTATTCTTGTCCAATTAGGGTTTTTAACCAATCTTGTGCATCCAATAGATGTGTTTGTTTCATTGGAAGATCAATTAGGTCATTTTCGTCCTCCCAAGGCTTATTCTTGTCCAATTAGGGTTTTTAACCAATCTTGTGCATCCAATAGGTGTGTTTGTGTCATTGGATGATCAATTAGGTCATTTTCGTCCTCCCTAGGCATATTCTTGTCCAGTTAGGGTTTTTAACGAATCTTGTGCATCCAATAGGTGTGTTTGTTTCATTGGATGATCAATTAGGTCATTTTCGTCCTCCCTTGGCATATTCTTGTCCAATTAGGGTTTTTAACCAATCTTGTGCATCCAATAGGTGTGTTTGTGTCATTGGATGATCAATTAGGTCATTTTCGTCCTCCCTATGCTTATTCTTGTCCAATTATGGTTTTTAACCAATCTTGTGCATCCAATAAGTTCATTAGTGTCATTGGATGATCAATTAGGTCATTTTCGTCCTCCCTAGGCATATTCTTGTCCAATTAGGGTTTTTAACCAATCTTGTGCATCCAATAGGTGTGTTTGTGTCATTGGATGATCAATTAGGTCATTTTCGTCCTCCCTAGGCTTATTCTTGTCCAATTAGGGTTTTTAACCAATCTTGTTCATATAATAAGTTCATTAGTGTCATTCGATGATCAATTAGGTCATTTTCGTCCTCCCTAGGCTTATTCTTGTCCAATTAGGGTTTTTAACCAATCTTGTGCATCCAATAAGTTCATTTGTGTCATTGGATTAACATTTAGGTCATATCCGTCCTCCCTAGGCATATTCTTGTCCAACTAGGGTTTTAAACCAATCTTGTGCATCCAATAGGTGTGTTTGTGTCATTGGATGATCAATTAGGTCATTTTCTTCCTCCCTAGGCTTATTCTTGTCCAATTAGGGTTTTTAACCAATCTTGTGCATCCAATAACTTTGATTGTGTCATTGAATTAATATTTAGGTCATTTTCGTCCTCCCTAGGCATATTCTTGTCCAATAAGGGTTTTTAACCAATCTTGTGCATCCAATAGGTGTGTTTGTGTCGTTGGATGATCAATTAGGTCATTTTCGTCCTCCCTAGGCTTATCCTTGTCCAATTAGGGTTTTTAACCAATCTTGTGCATCAAATAACTTTGTTTGTGTCGTTGAATTAATATTTAGGTCATTTTCGTCCTCCCTAGGCATATTCTTGTCCAATTAGGGTTTTTAACCAATCTTGTGCATCCAATAGGTGTGTTTGTGTCATTGGATGATCAATTAGGTCATTTTCGTCCTCCCTAGGCTTATTCTTGTCCAATTAGGGTTTTTAACCAATCTTGTGCATCCAATAAGTTCATTTGTGTCATTGGATGATCAATTAGGTCATTTTCGTCCTCCCTTGGCTTATTCTTTTCCAATTAGGGTTTTTAACCAATCTTGTATATCTAATAAGTTCATTTGTGTTATTGGATTAACATTTAGGTCATTTTCATCCTCCCTAGGCATATTCTTGTCCAATTAGGGTTTTTAACCAATCTTGTGCATCCAATAAGTTCATTTGTGTCATTGGATTAACATTATGTCATTTTCGTCCTCCCTAGGCATATTCTTGTCCAATTAGGGTTTTTAACCAATCTTGTGCATCCAATAGGTGTGTTTGTGTCATTGGATGATCAATTAGGTTATTTTCGTCCTCCCTAGGCTTATTCTTGTCCAATTAGGGTTTTTAACCAATCTTGTTCATCCAATACGTTCATTTGTGTCATTGGATTAACATTTAGGTCATTTTCGTCCTTCCTAGGCTTTATCTTGTCCAATTAGAGTTTTAGACCAATCTTGTGCATCCAATAGGTGTGTTTGTGTCATTGGATGATCAATTAGGTTATTTTCGTCCTCCCTAGGCTTATTCTTGTCCAATTAGGGTTTTTAACTAATCTTGTGCATCCAATAAGTTCATTTGTGTCATTGGATGATCAATTAGGTCATTTTCGTCCTCCCTAGGCATATTCTTGTCCAATTAGGGTTTTTAACCAATCTTGTACATCCAATAGGTGTGTTTGTGTCATTGGATGATCAATTATGTCATTTTCGTCCTCCCTTGGCATATTCTTGTCCAATTAGGGTTTTTAACCAATCTTGTGCATCCAATAAGTACATTTGTGTCATTGGATGATCAATTAGGTCATTTTCGTCCTCCCTAGGCTTATTCTTGTCCAATTAGGGTTTTTAACCAATCTTGTACATCTAATAAGTTCATTTGTGTCATTGGATTAACATTTAGGTCATTTTTGTCCTCCCTAGGCATATTCTTGTCCAATTAGGGTTTTTAACCAATCTTGTGCATCCAATAGGTGTGTTTGTGTCATTGGATTAACATTTAGGTCATTTTCATCCTCCCTAGGCATATTCTTGTCCAATTAGGGTTTTTAACCAATCTTGTGCATCCAATAAGTTCATTTGTGTCATTGGATGATCAATTAGGTCATTTTCGTCCTCCCTTGGCTTATTCTTTTCCAATTAGGGTTTTTAACCAATCTTGTATATCTAATAAGTTCATTTGTGTTATTGGATTAACATTTAGGTCATTTTCGTCCTCCCTAGGCATATTCTTGTCCCATTAGGGTTTTTAACCACTCTTGTGCATCCAATAGGTGTGTTTGTGTCATTGGATGATCAATTAGGTCATTTTCGTCCTCCCTAGGCTTATTCTTTTCCAATTAGGGTTTTTAACCAATCTTGTACATCTAATAAGTTCATTTGTGTCATTGGATTAACATTTAGGTCATTTTCGTCCTCCCTAGGCATATTCTTGTCCAATTAGGGTTTTTAACCCATCTTGTGCATCCAATAGGTGTGTTTGTGTCATTGGATGATCAATTAGGTCATTTTCGTCCTCCCTAGGCTTATTCTTGTCCAATTAGGGTTTTTAACCAATCTTGTGCATCTAATAGGTATGTTTGTGTCATTGGATGATCAATTAGGTCATTTTCCTCCTCCCTAGGCTTATTCTTGTCCAATTAGGGTTTTTAACCAATCTTGTGCATCCAATAAGTTGAGTTGTGTCGTTGGATTAACATTTAGGTCATTTTCGTTCTCCCTACGCTTATTCTTGTCCAATTAGGGTTTTTAACCAATCTTGTGTATCCAATAGGTGTGTTTGTGTCATTGGATGATCAATTAGGTCATTTTCGTCCTCCCTAGGCATATTCTTGTCCAATTAGGGTTTTTAACCAATCTTGTTCATCTAATAGGTGTGTTTGTGTCATTGGATGATCAATTAGTTCATTTTCGTCCTCCCGAGGCATATTCTTGTCCAATAGGGTTTTTAACGAATCTTGTGCATCCAATAGGTGTGTTTGTGTCATTGGATGATCAATTAGGTCATTTTCGTCCTACCTAGGCATATTCTTGTCCAATTAGGGTTTTTAACCAATCTTGTGCATCCAATAGGTGTGTTTGTGTCATTGGATGATCAATTAGGTCATTTTCGTCCTCCCTAGGCTTATTCTTGTCCAATTAGGGTTTTTAACCAATCTTGTGCATCTAATAGGTGTGTTTGTGTCATTGGATGATCAATTAGGTTATTTTCGTCCTCCCTAGGCATATTCTTGTCCAATTAGGGTTTTTAACCAATCTTGTGCATCCAATAGGTGTGTTTGTGTCATTGGATGATCAATTAGGTCGTTTTCGTCCTCCCTAGGCTTATTCTTGTCCAATTAGGGTTTTTAACCAATCTTGTGCATCCAATAACTTTGTTTGGGTCATTGAATTAATATTTAGATCATTTTCGTCCTCCCTAGGCATATTCTTGTCCAATTAGGGTTTTTAACCAATCTTGTGCATCCAATAGGTGTGTTTGTGTCATTGGATGATCAATTAGGTCATTTTCGTCCTCCCTAGGCTTATTCTTGTCCAATTAGGGTTTTTAACCAATCTTGTGCATCCAATAAGTTTGTTTGTGTCATTGAATTAATATTTAGGTCATTTTAGTCCTCCCTTGGCATATTCTTGTCCAATTAGGGGTTTTAACCAATCTAGTGCATCCAATAGGTGTGTTTGTGTCATTGGATGATCAATTAGGTCACTTTCGTCCTCCCTAGGCATATTCTTGTCCAATTAGGGTTTTTAACCAATCTTGTGCATCCAATAGGTGTGTTTGTGTCATTGGATGATCAATTAGGTCATTTTCGTCCTCCCTAGGCTTATTGTTGTCCAATTAGGGTTTTTAACCAATCTTGTGCATCCAATAAGTTGAGTTGTGTCATTGGATTAACATTTAGGTCATATTCGTCCTCCCTAGGCTTATTCTTGTCCAATTAGGGTTTTTAACCAATCTTGTGCATCCAATAAGTTCATTTGTGTCATTGGATTAACATTTAGGTCATTTTCGTCCTCCCTAGGCATATTCTTGTCCAATTAGGGTTTTTAACCAATCTTGTGCATCCAATAAGTTGAGTTGTATCATTGGATTAACATTTAGGTCATTTTCGTTCTCCCTAGGCTTATTCTTGTCCAATTAGGGTTTTTAACCAATCTTGTGCATCCAATAGGTGTGTTTGTGTCATTGGATGAACAATGAGGTCATTTTCGTCCTCCCTAGGCATATTCTTGTCCAATTAGGGTTTTTAACCAATCTTGTGCATCCAATAGGTGTGTTTGTGTCATTGGATGATCAATTAGGTCATTTTCGTCCTCCCTAGGCTTATTCTTGTCCAATTAGGGTTTTTAACCAATCTTGTGCATCCAATAAGTTCATTTGTGTCATTGGATTAACATTTAGGTCATTCTCGTCCTCCCTAGGCATATTCTTGTCCAATTAGGGTTCTTAACAAATCTTGTGCATCCAATAGGTGTGTTTGTGTCATTGGATGATCAATTAGGTCATTTTCTTCCTCCCTAGGCTTATTCTTGTCCAATTAGGTTTTAAACCAATCTTGTGCTTCCAATAGGTGTGTTTCTGTCATTGGATGATCAATTAGGTCATTTGCGTCCTCTCTAGGCATATTCTTGTCCAATTAGGGTTTTTAACCAATCTTGTGCATCCAATAGGTGTGTTTGTGTCATTGGATGATCAATTAGGTCATTTTCGTCCTCCCTAGGCTTATTCTTGTCCAATTAGGGTTTTTAACCAATCTTGTGCATCCATGAAGTTGAGTTGTGTCATTGGATTAACATTTAGGTCATTCTCGTCCACCCTAGGCATATTCTTGTCCAATTAGGGTTTTTAACCAATCTTGTGCATCCAATAAGTTCATTTGTGTCATTGGATGATCAATTAGGTCATTTTCGTCCTCCCTAGGCTTATTCTTGTCCAATTAGGGTTTTTAACCAATCTTGTACATCTAATAAGTTCATTTGTGTCATTGGATTAACATTTAGGTCATTTTTGTCCTCCCTAGGCATATTCTTGTCCAATTAGGGTTTTTAACCAATCTTGTGCATCCAATAGGTGTGTTTGTGTAATTGGATTAACATTTAGGTCATTTTCATCCTCCCTAGGCATATTCTTGTCCAATTAGGGTTTTTAACCAATCTTGTGCATCCAATAAGTTCATTTGTGTCATTGGATGATCAATTAGGTCATTTTCGTCCTCCCTTGGCTTATTCTTTTCCAATTAGGGTTTTTAACCAATCTTGTATATCTAATAAGTTCATTTGTGTTATTGGATTAACATTTAGGTCATTTTCGTCCTCCCTAGGCATATTCTTGTCCAATTAGGGTTTTTAACCAATCTTGTGCATCCAATAGGTGTGTTTGTGTCATTGGATGATCAATTAGGTTATTTTCTTCCTCCCTAGGCTTATTCTTGTCCAATTAGGGTTTTTAACCAATCTTGTGCATCCAATAGGTGTGTTTGTGTCATTGGATGATCAATTAGGTCATTTTCGTCCTCCCTAGGCATATTCTTGTCCAATTAGGGTTTTTAACCAATCTTGTGCATCCAATAGGTGTGTTTGTGTCATTGGATGATCAATTAGGTCATTTTCGTCCTCCCTAGGCTTAGTCTTGTCCAATTACGGTTTTTAACCAATCTTGTGAATCCAATAGGTGTGTTTGTGTGATTGGATGATCAATTAGGTCATTTTCGTCCTCCCTAGGCTTATTCTTGTCCAATTAGGGTTTTTAACCAATCTTGTGCATCCAATAAGTTGAGTTGTGTCATTGGATTAACATTTAGGTCATTTTCGTCCTCCCTAGGCTTATTCTTGTCCAATTAGGGTTTTTAACCAATCTTGTGCATCCAATAAGTTCGTTTGTGTCATTGGATTATCAATTAGGTCATTTTCGTCCTCCCTAGGCATATTCTTGTCCAATTAGGGTTTTTAACCAATCTTGTGCATCCAATAGGTGTGTTTGTGTCATTGGATGATCAATTAGGTCATTTTCGTCCTCCCTAGGCTTATTCTTGTCCAATTAGGGTTTTTAACCGATCTTGTGCATCCAATAGGTGTGTTTGTGTCATTGCATGATCAATTAGGTCATTTTCGTCCTCCCTAGGCATATTCTTGTCCAATTAGGGTTTTTAACCAATCTTGTGCATCCAATAGGTGTGTTTGTGTCATTGGATGATCAATTAGGTCATTTTCGTCCTCCCTAGGCTTATTCTTGTCCAATTAGGGTTTTTAACCGATCTTGTGTATCCAATAGGTGTGTTTGTGTCATTGGATGATCAATTAGGTCATTTTCGTCCTCCCTAGGCATATTCTTGTCCAATTAGGGTTTTTAACCAATCTTGTGCATCCAATAGGTGTGTTTGTGTCATTGGATGATCAATTAGGTCATTTTAGTCCTCCTTAGGCTTATTCTTGTCCAATTAGTGTTTTTAACCAATCTTGTGCATCTAATAGGTGTGTTTGTGTCATTGGATGATCAATTAGGTCATTTTCGTCCTCCCTAGGCATATTCTTGTCCAATTAGGGTTTTTAACCAATCTTGTGCATCCAATAGGTGTTTTTGTGTCATTGGATGATCAATTATGTCATTTTCGTCCTCCCTATGCATATTCTTGTCCAATTAGGGTTTTTAACCAATCTTGTGCATCCAATAGGTGTGTTTGTGTCATTGGATGATCAATTAGGTCATTTTCGTCCTCCCTAGGCTTATTCTTGTCCAATTAGGGTTTTTAACCGATCTTTTGCATTCAATAGGTGTGTTTGTGTCATTGGATGATCAATTAGGTCATTTTCGTCCTCCCTAGGCTTATTCTTGTCCAATTAGGGTTTTTAACCGATCTTGTGCATCCAATAAGTTGAGTTGTGTCATTGGATTAACATTTATATCATTTTCGTTCTCCCTAGGCTTATTCTTGTCCAATTAGGGTTTTTAACCAATTTTGTGCATCCAATAGGTGTGTTTGTGTCATTGGATGATCAATTAGGTCATTTTCGTCCTCCCTAGGCTTATTGTTGTCCAATTAGGGTTTTTAACCAATCTTGTGCATCCAATAGGTGTGTTTGTGTCATTGGATTATCAATTAGGTCATTTTCGTCCTCCCTAGGCATATTCTTGTCCAATTAGGGTTTTTAACCAATCTTTTGCATCCAATAGGTGTGTTTGTGTCATTGGATGATCAATTAGGTCATTTTCCTCCTCCCTAGGCATATTCTTGTCCAATTAGGGTTTTTAACCAATCTTGTGCATCCAATAGGTGTGTTTGTGTCATTGGATGATCAATTAGGTCATTTTCGTCCTCCCTAGGCATATTCTTGTCCAATTAGGGTTTTTAACCAATCTTGTGCCTCCAATAAGTTGAGTTGTGTCATTTGATTAACATTTAGGTCATTTTCGTCCTCCCTAGGCTTATTCTTGTCCATCTAGGGTTTTTAACCAATCTTGTGCATCCAATAAATTCATTTGTGTCATTGGATTAACATTTAGGTCATTTTCGTCCTCCCTAGGCATATTCTTGTCCAATTAGAGTTTTAGACCAATCTTGTGCATCCAATAGGTGTGTTTGTGTCATTGGATGATCAATTAGGTTATTTTCGTCCTCCCTAGGCTTATTCTTGTCCAATTAGGGTTTTTAACTAATCTTGTGCATCCAATAAGTTCATTTGTGTCATTGGATGATCAATTAGGTCATTTTCGTCCTCTCTAGGCATATTCTTGTCCAATTAGGGTTTTTAACCAATCTTGTGCATCCAATAGGTGTGTTTGTGTCATTGGATGATCAATTAGGTCATTTTCGTCCTCCCTAGGCTTATTTTTGTCCAATTAGGGTTTTTAACCGATCTTGTGCATCCAATAGGTGTGTTTGTGTCATTGGATGATCAATTAGGTCATTTTCGTCCTCTCTAGGCATATTCTTGTCCAATTAGGGTTTTTAACCAATCTTGTGCATCCAATAGGTGCGTTTGTGTCATTGGATGATCAATTAGGTCATTTTCGTCCTCCCTAGGCATATTCTTGTCCAATTAGGGTTTTTAACCAATCTTGTGCATCCAATAGGTGTGTTTGTGTCATTGGATGATCAATTAGGTCATTTTCGTCCTCCCTAGGCTTATTCTTGTCCAATTAGGGTTTTTAACCGATCTTCTGCATCCAATAGGTGTGTTTGTGTCTGGATGATCAATTAGGTCATTTTCGTCCTGCCTAGGCATATTCTTGTCCAATTAGGGTTTTTAACCAATTTTGTGCATCTAATAGGTGTGTTTGTGTCATTGGATGATCAATTAGGTCATTTTCGTCCTCCCTAGGCATATTCTTGTCCAATTAGGTTTTTAACCAATCTTGTGCTGCCAAAGGTGTGTTTGTGTCATTGGATGATCAATTAGGTCATTTTCGTCCTCCCTAGGCATATTCTTGTCCAATTAGGGTTTTTAACCAATCTTGTGCATCCAATAGGTGTGTTTGTGTCATTGGATGATCAATTAGGTCATTTTCGTCCTCCCTAGGCATATTCTTGTCCAATTAGGGTTTTTAACCAATCTTGTGCATCCAATAGGTGTGTTTGTGTCATTGGATGATCAATTAGGTCATTTTCGTCCTCCCTAGGCATATTGTTGTCCAACTAGGGTTTTTAACGAATCTTGTGCATCCAATAGGTGTGTTTGTGTCATTGGATGATCAATTAGGTCATTTTCGTCCTCCCTAAGCATATTCTTGTCCAATTAGGGTTTTTAACCAATCTTGTGCATTCAATAGGTGTGTTTGTGTCATTGGATGATCAATTAGGTCATTTTCGTCCTCCCTAGGCATATTCTTGTCCAATTAGGGTTTTTAATCAATCTTGTGCATCCAATAAGTTCATTTGTGTCATTGGATTAACATTATGTCATTTTCATCCTCCCTAGGCATATTCTTGTCCAATTAGGGTTTTTAACCAATCTTGTGCATCAAATAGGTGTGTTTGTGTCATTGGATGATCAATTAGGTTATTTTCGTCCTCCCTAGGCTTATTCTTGTCCAATTAGGGTTTTTAACCAATCTTGTGCATCCAATACGTTCATTTGTGTCATTAGATTAACATTTAGGTCATTTTCGTCCTCCCTAGGCATATTCTTGTCCAATTAGAGTTTTAGATCAATCTTGTGCATCCAATAGGTGTGTTTGTGTCATTGGATGATCAATTATGTCATTTTCGTCCTCCCTAGGCATATTCTTGTCCAATTAGGGTTTTTAACCAATCTTGTGCATCCAATACGTTCATTTGTGTCATTGGATTAACATTTAGGTCATTTTCGTCCTCCCTAGGCATATTCTTGTCCAATTAGGGTTTTTAACAAATCTTGTGCATCCAATAGATGTGTTTGCGTCATTGGATGATCAATTAGGTTATTTTCGTCCTCCCAAGGCTTATTCTTGTTCAATTAGGGTTTTTAACTAATCTTGTACATCCAATAAGTTCATTTGTGTCATTGGATGATCAATTAGGTCATTTTCGTCCCCCCTAGGCATATTCTTGTCCAATTTGGGTTTTTAACCAATCTTGTGCATCCAATAGGTGTGTTTGTGTCATTGGATGATCAATTAGGTCACTTTCGTCCTCCATAGGCTTATTCTTGTCCAATTAGGATTTTTAACCGATCTTGTGCATCCAATAGGTGTGTTTGTGTCATTGGATGATCAATTAGGTCATTTTCGTCCTCCCTAGGCATATTCTGGTCCAATTAGGGTTTTTAACCAATCTTGTGCATCCAATAGGTGTGTTTGTGTCATTGGATGATCAATTAGGTCATTTTCGTCCTCCCTAGGAATATTCTTGTCCAATTAAGGTTTTTAACCAATCTTGTGCATCCAATAGGTGTGTTTGTGTCATTGGATGATCAATTAGGTCATTTTCGTCCTCCCTAGGCTTATTCTTGTCCAATT
>JBBPBR010001298.1:7191-42293 GCA_037974775.1 Cicer pinnatifidum | reverse complement strand
CAATGACACAAACAAACTTATTGGATGCACAAGATTGGTTAAAAACCCTAATTGGACAAGAATATGCCTAGGGAGGACGAAAATGACCTAAATATTAATTCAATGACACAAACAAAGTTATTGGATGCACAAGATTGGTTAAAAATCGTAATTGGACAAGAATAAGCCTAGGGAGGACGAACATGACCTAATTGATCATCCAATGACACAAACACACCTATTGGATGCACAAGATTGGTTAAAAACCCTAATTGGACAAGAATAAGCCTAGGGAGGACGAAAATGACCTAATTGATCATCCAATGACACAAACACACCTATTGGATGCACAAGATTGGTTAAAAACCCTAATTGGACAAGAATAAGCCTAGGGAGGACGAAAATGACCTAATTGATCATCCAATGACACAAACACACCTATTGGATGCATAAGATTGGTTAAAAACCCTAATTGGACAAGAATAAGCTTAGGGAGGACGAAAAATGACCTAATTGATCATCCAATGACACAAACACACCTATTGGATGCACAAGATTGGTTAAAAACCCTAATTGGACAAGAATAAGCCTAGGGAGGACGAAAATGACCTAATTGATCATCCAATGACACAAACACACCTATTGGATGCACAAGATTGGTTAAAAACCCTAATTGGACAAGAATATGCCTAGGGAGGACGAAAATGACCTAATTGATCATCCAATGACACAAACACACCTATTGGATGCACAAGATTGGTTAAAAACCCTAATTGGACAAGAATATGCCTAGGGATGACGAAAATGACATTATGTTAATCCAATGACACAAATGAACTTATTGGATGCACAAGATTGGTTAAAAACCCTAATTGGACAAGAATAAGCCTAGGGAGGACGAAAATGACCTAATTGATCATCCAATGACACAAACACACCTATTCGATGCACAAGATTGGTTAAAAACCCTAATTTGACAAGAATAAGCCTAGGGAGGACGAAAATGACATAATTTGTCATCCAATGACACAAACACACTTATTTGATGCGCAAGATTGGTTAAAAACCCTAATTGGACAAGAATATGCCTAGGGAGGACGAAAATGACCTAATTGATCATCCAATGACACAAACACACCTATTGGATGCACAAGATTGGTTAAAAACCCTAATTGGACAAGAATAAGCCTAGGGAGGACGAAAATGACCTAATTGATCATCCAATGACACAAACACACCTATTGGATGCACAAGATTGGTTAAAAACCCTAATTGGACAAGAATAAGCCTAGGGAGGACGAAAATGACCTAATTGATCATCCAATGACACAAACACACCTATTGGATGCACAAGATTGGCTTAAAACCCTAGATGGACAAGAATATGCCTAGGGAGGACGAAAATGACCTAATTGATCATCCAATGACACAAATGAACTTATTGGATGCACAAGATTGGTTAAAAACCCTAATTGGACAATAATAAGCCTAGGGAGGACGAAAATGACCTAATTGATCATCCAATGACACAAACACACCTATTGGATGCACAAAATTGGTTAAAAACCCTAATTGGACAAGAATATGCCTAGGGAGGACGAAAATGACCTAAATATTAGTTCAATGAAACAAACAAACTTATTGGATGCACAAGATTGGTTAAAAACCCTAATTGGACAAGAATAAGCATAGGGAGGACGGAAATGACCTAATTGATCTTCCAATGACACAAACACACCTATTGGATGCACAAGATTGGTTAAAAACCCTAATTGGACAAGAATATGCCTAGGGAGGACGAAAATGACCTAAATGTTAATCCAATGACACAAATTAACTTATTGGATGCACAAGATTGGTTAAAAACCCTAATTGGACAAGAATAAGCTTAGGGAGGACGAAAATGACCTAATTGATCATCCAATGACACAAACACACCTATTGGATGCACAAGATTGGTTAAAAACCCTAATTGGACAAGAATAAGCCTAGGGAGGACGAAAATGACCTAATTGATCATCCAATGACACAAACACACCTATTGGATGCACAAGATTGGTTAAAAACCCTAATTGGACAAGAATATGCCTAGGGAGGACGAAAATGACCTAATTGATCATCCAATGACACAAACACACCTATTGGATGCACAAGATTGGTTAAAAACACTAATTGGACAAGAATATTCCTAGGGAGGACGAAAATGACCTAAATATTAATTCAATGACACAAACAAACTTATCGGATGCAGAAGATTGGTTTAAAACCCTAATTGGACAAGAATAAGCCTAGGGAGGACGAAAATGACCTAATTGATCATCCAATGACACAAACACACCTATTGGATGCACAAGATTGGTTAAAAACCCTAATTGGACAAGAATATACCTAGGGAGGACGCAAATGACCTAATTGATCATCCAATGACACAAACACACCTATTGGATGCACAAGATTGGTTAAAAACCCTAATTGGACAAGAATAAGCCTAGGGAGGACGAAAATGACCTAATTGATCATCCAATGACACAAACACACCTATTGGATGCACAAGATTGGTTAAAAACCCTAATTGGACAAGAATATGCCTAGGGAGGACGAAAATGACCTAATTGATCATCCAATGACACAAACACACCTATTGGATGCACAAGATCGGTTAAAAACCCTAATTGGACAAGAGTAAGCCTAGGGAAGACGAAAGTGACCTAATTGATCATCCAATGACACAAACACACCTATTGGATGCACAAGATTGGTTAAAAACCCTAATTGGACAAGAATATGGCTAGGGATGACGAAAATGACATTATGTTAATCCAATGACACAAATGAACTTATTGGATGCACAAGATTGGTTAAAAACCCTAATTGGACAAGAATAAGCCTTTGGAGGACGAAAATGACCTAATTGATCATCCAATGACACAAACACACCTATTGGATGCACAAGATTGGTTAAAAACCCTAATTGGACAAGAATAAGCCTAGGGAGGACGAAAATGACCTAAATGTTAATCCAATGACACAACTCAACCTATTGGATGCACAAGATTGGTTAGAAACCCTAATTGGACAAGAATAAGCTAGGGAGGACGAAAATGACCTAATTGATCATCCAATGACACAAACACACCTATTGGATGCACAAGATTGGTTAAAAACCCTAATTGGACAAGAATATGCCTAGGGAGGACGAAAATGACCTAATTGATCATCCAATGACACAAACACACCTATTGGATGCACAAGATTGGTTAAAAACCCTAATTGGACAAGAATATGCCTAGGGAGGACGAAAATGACCTAATTGATCATCCAATGACACAAATGAACTTATTGGATGCACAAGATTAGTTAAAAACCCTAATTGGACAAGAATAAGGCTAGGGAGGACGAAAATAACCTAATTGACCATCCAATGACACAAACACACCTATTGGATGCACAAGATTGGTCTAAAACTCTAATTGGACAAGAATATGCCTAGGGAGGACGAAAATGACCTAAATGTTAATCCAATGACACAAATGAACTTATTGGATGCACAAGATTGGTTAAAAACCCTAATTGGACAAGAATAAGCCTAGGGAGGACGAAAATGACCTAAATGTTAATCCAATGACACAACTCAACTTATTGGATGCACAAGATTGGTTAAAAACCCTAATTGGGCAAGAATAAGCCTAGGGATGACGAAAATGACCTAATTGATCATCCAATGACACAAACACACCTATTGGATGCACAAGATTGGTTAAAAACCCTAATTGGAGAAGAATATGCCTAGGGAGGACGAAAATGACCTAATTGATCATCCAATGACACAAACACACCTATTGGATGCACAAGATTGGTTAAAAACCCTAATTGGACAAGAATATGCCTAGGGAGGACGAAAATGACCTAATTGATCATCCAATGACACAAACACACCTATTGGATGCACAAGATTGGTTAAAAACCCTAATTGGACAAGAATAAGCCTAGGGAGGACGTAAATGACCTAATTGATAATCCAATGACACAAACCCACCTATTGGATGCACATGATCGGTTAAAAACCCTAATTGGACAAGAATATGCCTAGGGAGGACGAAAATGACCTAATTGATCATCCAATGACACAAACACACCTATTGGATGCACAAGATTGGTTAAAAACCCTAATTGGACAAGAATATGCCTAGGGAGGACGAAAATGACATAATTGATCATCCAATGACACAAGCACACCTATTAGAAGCACAAGATTGGTTAAAAACCCTAATTGGACAAGAATATGCCTAGGGAGGACGAAAATGACCTAATTGATCATCCAATGACACAAACACACCTATTGGATGCACAAGATTGGTTAAAAACCCTAATTGGAAAAGAAAAAGCCTAGGGAGGACGAAAATGACCTAATTGATCATCCAATGACACAAACACACCTATTGGATGCACAAGATTGGTTAAAAACCCTAATTGGACAAGAATAAGCCTAGGGAGGACGAAAATGACCTAAATGTTAATCCAATGAAACAACTCAACTTATTGGATGCACAAGATTGGTTAAAAACCCTAATTGGACAAGAATAAGCCTAGGGAGGACGAAAATGACCTAATTGATCATCCATTGACACAAACACACCTATTGGATCCACAAGATTGGTTAAAAACCCTAATTAGACAAGAATAAGTCCAAGGAAGACGAAAATGACCTAATTGATCATCAAATGAAACAAACACACCTATTGGATGCACAAGATTGGTTAAAAACCCTAATTGGACAAGAATATGCCTAGGGAGGACGAAAATGACCTCAATATTAATTCAATGACACAAACAAAGTTATTGGATTCACAAGATTGGTTAAAAACCCTAATTGCACAAGAATAAGCTTAGGGAGGACGAAAATGACCTAATTGATCATCCAATGACACAAACACACCTATTGGATGCACAAGATTGGTTAAAAACCCTAATTGGACAAGAATAAGCCTAGGGAGGACGAAAATGACCTAATTGATCATCCAATGACACAAACACACCTATTGGATACACAAGATTGGTTAAAAACCCTAATTGGACAAGAATATGCCTAGGGAGGACGAAAATGACCTAAATGTTATTCCAATTGCAAAACTCAACTTATTAGATGCACAAGATTGGTTAAAAACCCTAATTGGACAAGAATAAGCCTAGGGAGGACGAAAATAACCTAATTGATCATCCAATGACACAAACACACCTATTGGATGCACAAGATTGGTTAAAAACCCTAATTG
The DNA here is from genome assembly GCA_037974775.1 of Cicer pinnatifidum. Lineage (NCBI taxonomy): Eukaryota > Viridiplantae > Streptophyta > Magnoliopsida > Fabales > Fabaceae > Cicer > Cicer pinnatifidum. Next base: position 37,041 of record JBBPBR010001298.1, on the reverse strand, counting down.
GACAAGAATAAGCCTAGGGAGGACGAAAATGACCTAATTGATCATCCAATGACACAAACACACCTATTGGATGCACAAGATTGGTTAAAAACCCTAATTGGACAAGAATAAGCCTAGGGAGGACGAAAATGACCTAATTGATCATCCATTGCCACAAACACACCTATTGGATGCACAAGATTGTTTAAAAACACTAATTGGACAAGAATATGCCTAGGGAGGACGAAAATGACCTAATTGATCATCCAATGACACAATCACACATATTGGATTCACAAGATTCGTTAAAAACCCTAATTGGACAAGAATATGCCTAGGGAGGACGAAAATGACCTAATTGATCATCCAATGACACAAACACACCTATTGGATGCACAAGATTGGTTAAAAACCCTAATTGGACAAGAATATGCCTAGGGAGGACGAAAATGACCTAATTGATCATCCAATGACACAAACACACCTATTGGATGCACAAGATTGGTTAAAAACCCTAATTGGACAAGAATAAGCCTAGGGAGGACGAAAATGACCTAATTGATCATCCAATGACACAAACACACCTATTGGATGCACAAGATTGGTTAAAAACCCTAATTGGACAAGAATAAGCCTAGGGAGGACGAAAATGACCTAATTGATCATCCAATGACACAAACACATCTATTGGAAGCACAAGATTGGTTAGAAACCCTAGTTGGACAAGAATATGCCTAGGGAGGACGAAAATGACCTAATTGATCATCCAATGACACAAATGAACTTATTGGATGCACAAGATTGCTTAAAAACCCTAATTGGACAAAAATAAGCATAGAAAGGACGAAAATGACCTAATTGATCATCCAATGACACAAACACACCTATTGGATGCACAAGATTGGTTAAAAACCCTAATTGGACAAGAATAAGCCTAGGGAGGACGAAAATGACCTAATTGATCATCCAATGACACAAACACACCTATTGGATGCACAAGATTGGTTAAAAACCCTAATTGGACAAGAATAAGCCTAGGGAGGACGAAAATGACCTAATTGATCATCCAATGACACAAACACACCTATTGGTTGCACAAGATTGGTTAAAAACCCTAGTTGGACAAGAATATGCCTAGGGAGGACGAAAATGACCTAATTGATCATCCAATGACACAAATGAACCTATTAGATGCACAAGATTAGTTAAAAACCCTAATTGGACAAGAATTAGCCTAGGGAGGACGAAAATGACCTAATTGATCATCCAATGACACAAACACACCTATTGGATGCACAAGATTGGTTAAAAACCCTAATTGGACAAGAATAAGCCTAGGGAAGACGAAAATGACCTAATTGATCATCCAATGACACAAACACACCTATTGGAAGCACAAGATTGGTTAAAAACCCTAATTGGACAAGAATATGCCTAGGGAGGACGAAAATGACCTAATTGATCATCCAATGACACAAATGAACTTATTGGATGCACAAGATTAGTTAAAAACCCTAATTGGACAAGAATAAGCCTAGGGAGGACGAAAATAACCTAATTGATCATCCAATGACACAAACACACCTATTGGATGCACAAGATTGGTCTAAAACTCTAATTGGACAAGAAAATGCCTAGGGAGGACGAAAATGACCTAAATGTTAATCCAATGACACAACTCAACTTATTGGATGCACAAGATTGGTTAAAAACCCTGATTGAACAAGAATAAGCCTAGGGAGGACGAAAATGACCTAAATGTTAATCCAATGCACAACTCAACTTATTGGATGCACAAGATTGGTTAAAAACCCTAATTGGGCAAGAATAAGCCTAGGGAGGACGAAAATGACCTAATGGATCATCCAATGAAAGAAACACACCTATTGGATGCACAAGATTGGTTAAAAACCCTAATTGGACAAGAATAATCCTAGGGAGGACGAAAATGACCTAAATGTTAATCCAATGACACAACTCAACTTATTGAATGCACAAGATTGGTTAAAAACCCTAATTGGACAAGAATAAGCCTAGGGAGGACGAAAATGACCTAATTGATCATCCAATGACACAAACACACCTATTGGATGCACAAGATCGGTTAAAAACCCTAGTTGGACAAGAATATGCCTAGGAAGGACGAAAATGACCTAATTTATCATCCAATGACACAAATGAACTTATTGGATGCACAAGATTGGTTAAAAACCCTAATTGGACAAGAATAAGCCTAGGGAGGACGAAAATGACCTAATTGATCATCCAATGACACAAACACACCTATTGGATGCACAAGATTGGTTAAAAACCCTAATTGGACAAGAATAAGCCTAGGGAGGACGAAAATGACCTAATTGATCATCCAATGACACAAACACACCTATTGGATGCACAAGATTAGTTAAAAACCCTAATTGGACAAGAATAAGCATAGGGAGGACGAAAATGACCTAATTGATCATCCAATGACACAAACACACCAATTGGATGCACAAGATTGGTTAAAAACCCTAATTGGACAAGAATATGCCTAGGGAGGACGAAAATGACCTAATTGATCATCCAATGAAACAAACACACCTATTGGATGCACAAGATTGGTTAAAAACCCAAATTGGACAAGAATAAGCCTAGGGAGGACGAAAATGACCTAATTGATCATCCAATGACACAAACACACCTATTGGATGCACAAGATTGGTTAAAAACCCTAATTGGACAAGAATATGCCTAGGGAGGACGAAAATGACCTAATTGATCATCCAATGACACAAACACACCTATTGGATGCACAAGATCGGTTAAAAACCCTAATTGGACAAGAATAAGCCTAAGGAGGACGAAAATGACTTAATTGATCATCCAATGACACAAACACACCTATTGGATGCACAAGATTGGTTAAAAACCCTAATTGGACAAGAATAAGCCTAGGGAGGACGAAAATGACCTAATTGATCATCCAATGACACAAACACACCTATTGGATGCACAAGATTCAATAAAAATCCTAATTGGACAAGAATATGCCTACGGAAGACGAAAATGACCTAATTGATCATCCAATGACACAAACACACCTATTGGATGCACAAGATTGGTTAAAAACCCTAATTGGACAAGAATATGCCTAGGGAGGACGAAAATGACCTAATTGATCATCCAATGACACAACTCAACTTATTGGAAGCACAAGATTGGTTAAAAACCCTAATTGGACAAGAATAAGCCTAGGGAGGACGAAAATGACCTAATTGATCATCCAATGACACAAACACACCTATTGGATGCACAAGATTGGTTAAAAACCCTAATTGGACAAGAATAAGCCTAGGGAGAATGAAAATGACCTAAATGTAATCCAATGACACAACTCAACTTATTGGATGCACAAGATTGGTTAAAAACCCTAATTGGACAAGAATAAGCCTAGGGAGGACGAAAATGACCTAATTGATCATCCAATGACACAAACACACCTATTGGATGCACAAGATTGGTTAAAAACCCTAATTGGACAATAATATGCCTAGGGAGAACGAAAATGACCTAATTGATCATCCAATGACACAAACACACCTATTGGATGCACAAGATTGGTTAAAAACCCTAATTGGACAAGAATAAGCCTAGGGAGGACGAAAATGACCTAAATGTTAATCCAATGACACAACTCAACTTATTGGATGCACAAGATGGGTTAAAAACCCTAATTGGACAAGAATAAGCTTAGGGAGGACGAAAATGACCTAATTGAGCATCCAATGAGACCAACACACCTATTGGATGCACAAGATTCGTTAAAAACCCTAATTGGACAAGAATATGCCTAGGGAGGACAAAAATTACCTAATTGATCATCCAATGACACAAACACACCTATTGGATGCATTAGATTGGTTAAAAACCCTAATTGGACAAGAATATGCCTAGGGAGGACGAAAATGACCTAATTGATCATCCAATGACACAAACACACCTATTGGATGCACAAGATTGGTTAAAACCCTAATTGGACAAGAATAAGCCTAGGTAGGAAGAAAATGACCTAAATGTTAATCCAATGACACAACTCAACTTATTGGATGCACAAGATTGGTTAAAAACCCTAATTGGACAAGAATAAGCCTAGGGAGGACGAAAATGACCTAATTGATCATCCAATGACACCAACACACCTATTAGATGCACAAGATTGGTTAAAAACCCTAATTGGACAAGAATAAGCCTAGGGAGGACGAAAATGACCTAATTGATCATCCAATGACACAAAAACACCTATTGGATGCACAAGATTGGTTAAAAACCCTAATTGGACAAGAAAATGCCTAGGGAGGACGAAAATGACATAATGTTAATCCAATGACACAAATGAACTTATTGGATGCACAAGATTGGTTAAAAACCCTAATTGGACAACAATATGCCTAGGGAGGATGAAAATGACCTAAATGTTAATCCAATGACACAACTCAACTTATTGGATGCACAAGATTGGTTAAAAACCCTAATTGGACAAGAATAAGCCTAGGGAGGATGAAAATGACCTAATTGATCATCCAATGACACAAACACACCTATTGGATGCACAAGATTGGTTAAAAACCCTAATTGGACAAGAATATGTCTAGGGAGGACGAAAATGACCTAAATGTTAATCCAATGACACAACTCAACTTATTGGATGCACAAGATTGGTTAAAAACCCTAATTGGACAAGAATAAGCCTAGGGAGGACGAAAATGACCTAATTGATCATCCAATGACACAAACACACCTATTGGATGCAGAAGATTGGTTAAAAACCCTAATTGGACAAGAATATGCCTAGGGAGGATGAAAATGACCTAAATGTTAATCCAATGACACAAATGAACGTATTGGATGCACAAGATTGGTTAAAAACCCTACTTGGACAAGAATATGCCTAGGGAGGACGAAAATGACATAATGTTAATCCAATGACACAAATGAACTTATTGGATGCACAAGATTGGTTAAAAACCCTAATTGGACAAGAATATGCCTAGGGAGGACGAAAATGACCCAATTGATCATCCAATGACACAAACACACCTATTGGATGCACAAGATCGGTTAAAAACCCTAATTGGACAAGAATAAGCCTAGGGAGGACGAAAAGGACCTAATTGATTATCCAATGACACAAAAACACCAATTGGATGCACAAGATTGGTTAAAAACCCTAATTGGACAAGAATATGCCTAGGGAGGACGAAAATGACATAATGTTAATCCAATGACACAAATGAACTTATTGGATGCACAAGATAGGTTAAAAACCCTAATTGGACAAGAATAAGCCTAGGGAGGATGAAAATGACCTAATTGATCATCCAATGACACAAACACACCTATTGGATGCACAAGATTGGTTAAAAACCCTAATTGGACAAGAAAATGCCTAGGGAGGACGAAAATGACCTAAATGTTAATCCAATGACACAAATGAACTTATTAGATGTACAAGATTGGTTAAAAACCGTAATTGGACAAGAATAAGCCTAGGGAGGACGAAAATGACCTAATTGATCATCCAATGACACAAACACACCTATTGGATGTACAAGATTGGTTAAAAACCCTAATTGGACAAGAATATGCCTAGGGAGGACGAAAATGACCTAATTGATCATCCAATGACACAAACACACCTATTGGATGCACAAGATCGGTTAAAAACCCTAATTGGACAAGAATAAGCCTAGGGAGGACGAAAGTGACCTAATTGATCAGCCAATGACACAAACACACCTATTGGATGCACAAGATTGGTCTAAAACTCTAATTGGACAAGAATATGCCTAGAGAGGACGAAAATGACCTAAATGTTAATCCAATGACACAAATGAACGTATTGGATGCACTAGATTAGTTAAAAACCCTAATTGGACAGGAATAAGCCTAGGGAGGACGAAAATAACCTAATTGATCATCCAATGACACAAACACACCTATTGGATGCACAAGATTGGTTAAAAACCCTAATTAGACAAGAATATGCCTAGGGAGGACGAAAATGACATAATGTTAATCCAATGACACAAATGAACTTATTGGATGCACAAGATTGGTTAAAAACCATAATTGGACAAGAATAAGCCTAGGGAGGACGAAAATGACCTAATTGATCATCCAATGACACAAACACACCTATTGGATGCACAAGATTGGTTAAAAACCCTAATTGGACAAGAATATGCCTAGGGAGGACGAAAATGACCTAATTGATCATCCAATGACACAAACACACCTATTGGATGCACAAGATTGGTTAAAAACCCTAATTGGACAAGAATATGCCTAGGGAGGACGACAATGACCTAAATATTAATTCAATGAAACAAACAAACTTATTGGATGCACAAGATTAGTTAAAAACCCTAATTGGACAAGAATATGCCTAGGGAGGACGAAAATGACCTAATTGATCATCCAATGACACAAACACACCTATTGGATGCACAAGATTGGTTAAAAATCCTAATTGGACAAGAATAAGCCTAGGTAGGACGAAAATGACCTAATTGATCATCCAATGACACAAACACACCTATTGGATGCACAAGATTGGTTAAAAACCCTAATTGGACAAGAATATGCCTAGGGAGGACGAAAATGACCTAATTGATCATCCAATGACACAAACACACCTATTGGATGCACAAGATTGGTTAAAAACCCTAATTGGACAAGAATATGCCTAGGGAGGACGAAAATGACCTAATTGATCATCCAATGACACAAATGAACTTATCGGATGCACACGATTAGTTAAAAACCCTAATTGGACAAGAATATGCATAGGGAGGAAGAAAATAACCTAATTGATCATCCAATGACACAAACACACCTATTGGATGCACAAGATTGGTTAAAAACCCTAATTGGACAAGAATATGCCTAGGGAGGACGAAAATGACCTAATTGATCATCCAATGACACAAACACACCTATTGGATGCACAAGATTGGTTAAAAACCCTAATTGGACAAGAATATGCCTAGGGAGGACGAAAATGACCTAATTGATCATCCAATGACACAAACACACCTGTTGGATGCAGAAGATTGGTTAAAAACCCTAATTGGACAATAATATGCCTAGGGAGGACGAAAATGACCTAATTGATCATCCAATGACACAAACACACCTATTGGATGCACAAGATTGGTTAAAAACCCTAATTGGACAAGAATATGCCTAGGGAGGACGAAAATGACCTAATTGATCATCCAATGACACAAACACACCTATTGGATGCACAAGATTGGTTACAAACCCTAATTGGACAAGAATATGCCTAGGGAGGACGAAAATGACCTAAATATTAATTCAATGACACAAACAAACTTATTGGATGCATAAGATTGGTTAAAAACCCTAATTGGACAAGAATAAGCCTAGGGAGGACGAAAATGACCTAATTGATCATCCAATGACACAAACACACCTATTGGATGCACAAGATTGGTTAAAAATCCTAATTGGACAAGATTATGCCTAGGGAGGAGGAAAATGACCTAAATATTAATTCAATGACATAAACAAAGTTATTGGATGCACAAGAGTGGTTAAAAACCCTAATTGGACAAGAATAAGCCTAGGGAGTACGAAAATGACCTAATTGATCATCCAATGACACAAACACACCTATTGGATGCACAAGATTGGTTAAAAACCCTAATTGGACAAGAATATGCCTAGGGAGGACGAAAATGACCTAATTGATCATCCAATGACACAAACACACCTATTGGATACACAAGATTGGTTAAAAACCCTAATTGGACAAGAATAAGCCTAGGGAGGACGAAAATGACCTAATTGATCATCCATTGCCACAAACACACCTATTGGATGCACAAGATTGGTTAAAAACCCTAATTGGACAAGAATAAGCACAGGGAGGACGAAAATGACCTAATTGATCATCCAATGACACAAACACACCTATTGGATGCACAAGATTGGTTAAAAACCCTAGTTGGACAAGAATATGCCTAGGGAGGACGAAAATGACCTAATTGATCATCCAATGACACAAATGAACTTATTGGATGCACAAGATTGGATAAAAATCCTAATTGGACAAGAATAAGCCTAGGGAGGACGAAAATGACCTAATTGATCATCCAATGACACAAACACACCTATTGGATGCACAAGATTGGTTAAAAACCCTAATTGGACAAGAATATGCCTAGGGAGGACGAAAATGACCTGAATGTTAATCCAATGACACAAATGAACTTATTGGATGCACAAGATTGGTTAAAAACCCTAATTGGACAAGAATAAGCCTAGGGAGGACGAAAATGACCTAATTGATCATCCAATGACACAAACACACCTATTGGATGCACAAGATTGGTTAAAAACCCTAATTGGACAAGAATATGCCTAGGGAGGACGAAAATGACCTAATTGATCATCCAATGACACAAATGAACTAATTGGATGACAAGATTAGTTAAAAACCCTAATTGGACAAGAATAAGCCTAGGGAGGACGAAAATAACCTAATTGATCATCCAATGACACAAACACACCTATTGGATGCACAAGATTGGTCTAAAACTCTAATTGGACAAGAATATGCCTAGGGAGGACGAAAATGACCTAAATGTTAATCCAATGACACAAATGAACTTATTGGATGCACAAGATCGGTTAAAAACCCTAATTGGACAAGAATATGCCTAGGGAGGACGAAAATGACCTAATTGATCATCCAATGACACAAACACACCTATTGGATGCACAAGATTGGTTAAAAACCCTAATTGGACAAGAATATGCCTAGGGAGGACGAAAATGACATAATTGATCATCCAATGACACAAGCACACCTATTAGAAGCACAAGATTGGTTAAAAACCCTAATTGGACAAGAATATGCCTAGGGAGGACGAAAATGACCTAATTGATCATCCAATGACACAAACACACCTATTGGATGCACAAGATTGGTTAAAAACCCTAATTGGACAAGAATATGCCTAGGGAGGACGAAAATGATCTAAATATTAATTCAATTACACAAATAAAACTTATTGGATGCACAAGATTGGTTAAAAACCCTAATTGGACATTAATAAGCCTAGGGAGGACGAAAATGACCTAATTGATCATCAAATGACACAAACACACCTATTGGAAGCACAAGATTGGTTAAAAACCCTAATTGGACAAGAATAAGCCTAGGGAGGACGAAAATGACCTAATTGATCATCCAATGACACAAACACACCTATTGGATGCACAAAATTGGTTAAAAACCCTAATTGGACAAGAGTATGCCTAGGGAGGACGAAAATGACCTAAATATTAATTCAATGACACAAACAAACTTAACGGATGCACAAGATTGGTTAAAAACCTTAATGGGACAAGAATAAGCCTAGGGACGAAGAATATGACCTAATTGATCATCCAATGACACAAACACACCTATTAGATGCACAAGATTGGTTAAAAACCCTAATTGGACAAGAATAAGCCTAGGGAGGACGAAAATGACCTAATTGATCATCCAATGACACAAACACACCTATTGGATGCACAAGATTGGTTAAAAACCCTAATTGGACAAGAATAAGCCTAGGGAGGACGAAAATGACCTAAATGTTAATCCAATGACACAACTCAACTTATTGGATGCACAAGATTGGTTAGAAACCCTAATTGGACAAGAATAAGCCTAGGGAGGATGAAAATGACCTAATTGATCATCCAATGACACAAACACACCTATTGGATGCACAAGATTGGTTAAAAACCCTAATTGGACAAGAATAAGCCTAGGGAAGACGAAAATGACCTAATTGATCATCCAATGACACAAACACACCTATTGGATACACAAGATTGGTTAAAAACCCTAATTGGACAAGAATATGCCTCGGGAGGACGTCGAAAATGACCTAAATGTTAATCCAATGACACAAATGAACTTATTGGATGCACAAGATTGGTTAAAAACCCTAATTGGACAAGAATAAGCATAGGGAGGACGAAAATGACCTAAATGTTAATCCAATGAAACAACTCAACTTATTGGATGCACAAGATTGGTTAAAAACCCTAATTGGACAAGAATAAGCCTAGGGAGGACGAAAATGACCTAATTGATCATCCAATGACACAAACACACCTATTGGATGCACAAGATTGGTTAAAAACCCTAATTGGACAAGAATATGCCTAGGGAGGACGAAAATGACCTAAATGTTAATTCAATGACACAAACGAACATATTGGATGCACAACATTGGTTAAAAACCCTAATTGGACAAGAATAAGCCTAGGGAGGACGAAAACGACCTAATTGATCATCCAATGACACAAACACACATATTGGATGCACAAGATTGGTTAAAAACCCTAATTGGACAAGAATAAGCCTAGGGAGGATGAAAATGACCTAATTGATCATCCAATGACACAAACACACCTATTGGATGCACAAGATTGGTTAAAAACCCTAATTGGACAAGAAAATGCCTAGGGAGGACGAAAATGACCTAAATATTAATTCAATGACACAAACACACGTATTGGATGCACAAGATTGGTTAAAAACCCTAATTTGACAAGAATAAGCCTAGGTAGGACGAAAATGACCTAATTGATCATCCAATGACACAAACACACCTATTGGATGCACAACATTGGTTAAAAACCCTAATTGGACAAGAATAAGCCTAGGGAGGACGAAAATGACCTAATTGATCATCCAATGACACAAACACACCTATTGGATGCACAAGATTGGTTAAAAACCCTAATTGGACAAGAATATGCCTAGAGAGGACGAATATGACCTAAATGTTAATCCAATGACACAAATGAACTTATTGGATGCACAAGATTGGTTAAAAACCCTAATTGGACAAGAATAAGCCTAGGGAGAACGAAAATGACCTAAATGTTAATCCAATGACACAACTCAACTTATTGGATGCACAAGATTGGTTAAAAACACTAATTGTACAAGAATAAGCCTAGGGAGGAAGAAAATGACCTAATTTATCATCCAATGACACAAACACACCTATTGGATGCACAAGATTGGTTAAAAACCCTAATTGGACAAGAAGAAGCCTAGGGAGGACGAAAATGACCTAATTGATCATCCAATGACACAAACACACCTATTGGATGCACAAGATTCGTTAAAAACCCTAATTGGACAAGAATATGCCTAGGGAGGACGAAAATGACCTAATTGATCATCCAATGACACAAACACACCTATTGGATGCACAAGATTGGTTAAAAACCCTAATTGGACAAGAATATGCCTAGGGAGGACGAAAATGACCTAATTGATCATCCAATGACACAAATGAACTAATTGGATGCACAAGATTAGTTAAAAACCCTAATTGGACAAGAATAAACCTAGGGAGGACGAAAATAACCTAATTGATCATCCAATGACACAAACACACCTATTGGATGCACAAGATCGGTTAAAAACCCTAATTGGACAAGAATAAGCCTAGGGAGGACGAAAATGACCTAATTGATCATCCAATGACACAAACACACCTATTGGAGGCACAAGATCGGTTAAAAACCCTAATTGGACAAGAATAAGCCTAGGGAGGACGAAAATGACCTAAATGTTAATCCAATGACACAAATGAACTTATTGGATGCACAAGATTGGTTAAAAACCCTAATTGGACAAGAATAATCATAGGGAGGACGAAAATGACCTAATTGATCATCCAATGACACAAACACACCTATTGGATGCACAAGATTGGTTAAAAACCCTAATTGGACAAGAATATGCCTAGGGAAGACGAAAATGACCTAAATATTAATTCAATGACACAAACAAACTTATCGGATGCACAAAATTGGTTAAAAACCCTAATTGGACAAGAATAAGCCTAGGAAGGACGAAAATGACCTAATTGATCATCCAATGACACAAACACACCTATTAGATGCACAAGATTGGTTAAAAACCCTAATTGGACAAGAATAAGCCTAGGGAGGACGAAAATGACCTAATTGATCATCCAATGACACAAACACACCTATTGGATGCACAAGATTGGTTAAAAACCCTAATTGGACAAGAATATGCCTAGGGAGGACGAAAATGACCTAATTGATCATCCAATGACACAAACAAACATATTGGATGAACAAGATTGGTTAAAAACCCTAATTGGACAAGAATATGCCTAGGGAAGACGAAAATGACCTAAATATTAATTCAATGACACAAACAAACTTATCGGATGCACAAAATTGGTTAAAAACCCTAATTGGACAAGAATAAGCCTAGGAAGGACGAAAATGACCTAATTGATCATCCAATGACAAAAACACACCTATTAGATGCACAAGATTGGTTAAAAACCCTAATTGGACAAGAATAAGCCTAGGGAGGACGAAAATGACCTAATTGATCATCCAATGACACAAACACACCTATTGGATGCACAAGATTGGTTAAAAACCCTAATTGGACAAGAATATGCCTAGGGAGGACGAAAATGACCTAATTGATCATCCAATGACACAAACAAACATATTGGATGAACAAGATTGGTTAAAAACCCTAATTGGACAAGAATAAGCCTAGGGAGGACGAAAATGACCTAATTGATTATCCAATGACACAAACACACCTATTTGATGCACAAGATTGGTTAAAAACCCTAATTGGACAAGAATATGCCTAGGGAGGACGAAAATGACCTAAATATTAATTCAATGACACAAACAAACTTATCGGATGCCCAAGATTGGTTAAAAACCCTAATTGGACAAGAATAAGCCTAGGGAGGACGAAAATGACCTAATTGATCATCCAATGACACAAACACACCTATTGGATGCACAAGATTGGTTAAAAACCCTAATTGGACAAGAATATGCCTAGGGAGGACGAAAATGACCTAATTGATCATCCAATGACACAAACACACCTATTGGATGCACAAGATTGGTTAAAAACCCTAATTGGACAAGAATATGCCTAGGGAGGACGAATATGACCTAAATGTTAATCCAATAACACAAATGAACTTATTGGATGCAAAAGATTGGTTAAAAACCCTAATTGGACAACAATAAGCCTAGGGAGAACGAAAATGACCTAAATCTTAATCCAATGACACAACTCAACTTATTGGATGCACAAGATTGGTTAAAAACCCTAATTGGACAAGAATAAGCCTAGGGAGGACGAAAATGACCTAATTGATCATCCAATGACACAAACACACCTATTGGATGCACAAGATTGGTTAAAAACCCTAATTGGACAAGAATATGCCTAGGGAGGACGAAAATGACCTAATTGATCATCCAATGACACAAACACACCTATTGGATGCACAAGATTGGTTAAAAACTCTAATTGGACAAGAATATGCCTAGGCAGGACGAAAATGACCTAATTGATCATCCAATGACACAAACATACCTATTGGATGACCTAATTGATCATCCAATGACACTAATGAACTTATTGGATGCACAAGATTGGTTAAAAACCCTAATTGGACAAGAATATGCCTAGGGAGGACGAAAATGACCTAAATGTTAATCCAATGACACAAATGAACTTATTGGATGCACAAGATTGGTTAAAAACCCTAATTGGACAGGAATAAGCCTAGGGAGGACGAAACTGACCTAATTGATCATCCAATGACACAAACACACCTATTAGATGCACAAGATTGGTTAAAAACCCTAATTGGACAAGAATAAGCCTAGGGAGGACGAAAATGACCTAATTGATCATCCAATGACACAAACACACCTATTGGATGCACAAGATTGGTTAAAAACCCTAATTGGACAAGAATAAGCGTAGAGAGAACGAAAATGACCTAAATATTAGTCCAATGACACAACTCAACTTATTGGATGCACAAGATTGGTTAAAAACCCTTATTGGACAAGAATAAGCCTAGGGAGCACGAAAATGACCTAATTGATCATCCAATGACACAAACATACCTATTGGATGCACAAGATTGGTTAAAAACCCTAATTGGACAAGAATATGTCTAGGGAGGACGAAAATGACCTAAATGTTAATCCAATGACACAACTCAACTTATTGGATGCATAAGATTGGTTAAAAACCCTAATTGGACAAGAATATGTCTAGGGAGGACGAAAATGACCTAAATGTTAATCCAATGACACAACTCAACTTATTGGATGCACAAGATTGGTTAAAAACCCTAATTGGACAAGAATAAGCCTAGGGAGGACGAAAATATCCTAATTGATCAGCCAATGACACAAACACACCTATTGGATGCACAAGATTGGTCTAAAACTCTAATTGGACAAGAATATGCCTAGGGAGGACGAAAATGACCTAAATGTTAATCCAATGACACAAATGAACGTATTGGATGCACAAGATTAGTTAAAAACCCAAATTGGACAGGAATAAGCCTAGGGAGGACGAAAATAACCTAATTGATCATCCAATGACACAAACACACCTATTGGATGCACAAGATTGGTTAAAAACCCTAATTAGACAAGAATATGCCTAGGGAGGACGAAAATGACATAATGTTAATCCAATGACACAAATGAACTTATTGGATGCACAAGATTGGTTAAAAACCCTAATTGGACAAGAATATGCCTAGGGAGGACGAAAATGACCTAATTGATCATCCAATGACACAAACACACCTATTGGATGCACAAGATGGGTTAAAAACCCTAATTGGACAAGAATATGCCTAGGGAGGACGAAAATCACCAAAATGTTAATCCAATGACACAAATGAACTTATTAGATGTACAAGATTGGTTAAAAACCCTAATTGGACAAGAATAAGTCTAGGGAGGACGAAAATGACCTAATTGATCATCCAATGACACAAACACACCTATTGGATGCACAAGATTGGTTAAAAACCCTAATTGGACAAGAATATGCCTAGGGAGGACGAAAATGACCTAATTGATCATCCAATGACACAAACACACCTATTGGATGCATAAGATTGGTTAAAAACCCTAATTGGACAAGAATAAGCCTAGGGAGGACGAAAAATAACCTAATTGATCATCCAATGACTCAAACACACCTATTGGATGCACAAGATTGGTTAAAAACCCTAATTGGACAAGAATAAGCCTAGGGAGGACGAAAATGACCTAATTGATCATCCAATGACACAAACACACCTATTAGATGCACAAGATTGGTTAAAAACCCTAATTGGACAAGAATAAGCCTAGGGTGGAAGAAAATGACCTAATTGATCATCCAATGACACAAACACACCTATTGGATGCACAAGATTGGGTAAAAACCCTAATTGGACAAGAATAAGCCTAGGGAGGACGAAAATGACCTAATTGATCATCCAATAACACAAACACACTTATTGGATGCACAAGATTGGTTAAAAACCCTAATTGGACAAGAATAAGCCTAGGGAGGACGAAAATGACCTAATTGATCATCCAATGACACAAACACACCTATTGGATGCACAAGATTGGTTAAAAACCCTAATTGGACAAGAATATGCCTAGGGAGGACGAAAATGACCTAATTGATCATCCAATGACACAAACACACCTATTGGATGCACAAGATCGGTTAAAAACCCTAATTGGACAAGAATAAGCCTAGGGAGGAAGAAAGTGACCTAATTGATCATCCAATGACACAAACACACCTACTGGATGCACAGGATTGGTTAAAAACCCTAATTGGACAAGAATATGCCTACGGAGGACGAAAATGACCTAAATGTTAATCCAATGACACAACTCAACTTATTCGATGCACAAGATTGGTTAAAAACCCTAATTGGACAAGAATAAGCCTAGGGAGGACGAAAATGACCTAATTGATCATCCAATGACACAAACACACCTATTAGATGCACAAGATTGGTTAAAAACCCTAATTCGACAAGAATAAGCCTAGGGAGGACGAAAATGACCTAATTGATCATCCAATGACACAAACACACCTATTGGATGCACAAGATTGGTTAAAAACCCTAATTGGACAAGAATATGCCTAGGGAGGACGAAAATGACCTAATTGATCATCCAACAACACAAACACACCTATTGGATGCACAAGATCGGTTAAAAACCCTAATTGGACAAGAATAAGCTTAGGGAGGACGAAAATGACCTAATTGATCATCCAATGACACAAACACACCTATTGGATGCACAAGATTGGTTAAAAACCCTAATTGGACAAGAATATGCATAGGGAGGACGAAAATGACCTAATTGATCATCCAATGACACAAATGACCTTATTGGATGAACAAGATTTGTTAAAAACTCTAATTGGACAAGAATAAGCCTAGGGAGGACGAAAATGACCTAATTGATCATCCAATGACACAAACACACCTATTGGATGCACAAGATTGGTTAAAAACCCTAATTGGACAAGAATATGCCTAGGGAGGACGAAAATGACCTAATTGATCATCCAATGACACAAACACACCTATTGGATGCACAAGATTGGTTAAAAACCCTAATTGGACAAGAATATGCCTAGGGAGGACGAAAATGACCTAATAGACCATCCAATGACAGAAACACACCTATTGGATGCACAAGATTGGTTAAAAACCCTAATTGGACAAGAATAAGCCTAGGGAGGACGAAAATGACCTAAATGTTAATCCAATGACACAACTCAACTTATTGGATGCACAAGATTGGTTAAAAACCCTAATTGGACAAGAATAAGCCTAGGGAGGACGAAAATGACCTAATTGATCATCCAATGACACAAACACACCTATTGGATGCACAAGATTGGTTAAAAACCCTAATTGGACAAGAATATGCCTAGGGAGGACGAAAATGACCTAATTGATCATCCAATGACACAAACACACCTATTGGATGCACAAGATTGGTTAAAAACCATAATTGGACAAGAATAAGCAAAGGGAGGACGAAAATGACCTAATTGATCATCCAATGACACAAACACACCTATTGGATGCACAAGATTGGTTAAAAACCCTAATTGGACAAGAATATGCCTAGGGAGGACGAAAATGACCTAATTGATCATCCAATGACACAAACACACCTATTGGATGCACACGATTCGTTAAAAACCCTAATTGGACAAGAATATGCATAGGGAGGACGAAAATGACCTAATTGATCATCCAATGACACAAACACACCTATTGGATGCACAAGATTCGTTAAAAACCCTAATTGGACAAGAATATGCCTAGGGAGGACGAAAATGACCTAATTGATCATCCAATGACACAAACACACCTATTGGATGCACAAGATTGGTTAAAAACCCTAATTGGACAAGAATATGCCTAGGGAGGACGAAAATGACCTAATTGATCATCCAATGACACAAACACACCTATTGGATGCACAAGATTGGTTAAAAACCCTAATTGGACCAAAAAATGCCTAGGGAGGACGAAAATGACCTAATTGATCATCCAATGACACAAATACACCTATTGGATGCACAAGATGGGTTAAAAACCCTAATTGGACAAGAATATGCCTAAGGAGGACGAAAATGACCTAAATGTTAATCCAATGACACAAATGAACTTATTAGATGTACAAGATTGGTTAAAAACCCTAATTGGACAAGAATAAGCCTAGGGAGGACGAAAATGACCTAATTGATCATCCAATGACACAAACACACCTATTGGATGCACAAGATTGGTTAAAAACCCTAATTGGACAAGAATATGCCTAGGGAGGACGAAAATGACCTAATTGATCATCCAATGACACAAACACACCTATTGGATGCACAAGATTGGTTAAAAACCCTAATTGGACAAGAATATGCCTAGGGAGGACGAAAATGACCTAAATATTAATTCAATTACACAAACAAAGTTATTGGATGCACAAGATTGGTTAAAAACCCTAATTTGACAAGAATAGGCCTAGGGAGGACGTAAATGACCTAATTGATCATCCAATGACACAAACACACCTATTGGATGCACAAGATTGGTTAAAAACCCTAATTGGACAAGAATATGCCTAGGGAGGACGAAAATGACCTAATTGATCATCCAATGACACAAACACACCTATTGGATGCACAAGATTGGTTAAAAACCCTAATTGGACAAGAATATGCCTAGGGAGGACGAAAATGACCTAATTGATCATCCAATGACACAAATGAACTTTTGGATGCACAAGATTAGTTAAAAACCCTAATTGGACAAGAATAAGCCTAGGGAGGACGAAAATAACCTAATTGATCATCCAATGACACAAACACACCTATTGGATGCACAAGATTGGTTAAAAACCCTAATTGGACAAGAATATGCCTAGGGAGGACGAAAATGACCTAATTGATCATCCAATGACACAAACACACCTATTGGATGCACAAGATTGGTTAAAAACCCTAATTGGACAAGAATATGCCTAGGGAGGACGAAAATGACCTAATTGATCATCCAATGACACAAATGAACTTATTGGATGCACAAGATTAGTTAAAAAGCCTAATTGGACAAGAATAAGCCTAGGGAGGACGAAAATAACCTAATTGATCATCCAATGACACAAACACACCTATTGGATGCACAAGATTGGTTAAAAACCCTAATTGGACAAGAATATGCCTAGGGAGGACGAAAATGACATAATGTTAATCCAATGACACAAATGAACGTATTGGATGAACAAGATTGGTTAAAAACCCTAATTGGACAAGAATAAGCCTAGGGAGGACGAAAATAACCTAATTGATCATCCAATGACACAAACACACCTATTGGATGCACAAGATTGGTTAAAAACCCTAATTGGACAAGAATATGCCTAGGGAGGACGAAAATCACCTAAATGTTAATCCAATGACACAAATGAACTTATTAGATGTACAAGATTGGTTAAAAACCCTAATTGGACAAGAATAAGTCTAGGGAGGACGAAAATGACCTAATTGATCATCCAATGACACAAACACACCTATTGGATGCACAAGATTGGCTAAAAACCCTAATTGGACAAGAATATGCCTAGGGAGGACGAAAATTACCTAATTGATCATCCAATGACACAAACACACCTATTGGATGCACAAGATCGGTTAAAAACCCTAATTGGACAAGAATAAGCCTAGGGAGGACGAAAGTGACCTAATTGATCATCCAATGACACAAACACACCTATTGGATGCACAAGATTGGTTAAAAACCCTAATTGGACAAGAATATGCCTAGGGAGGACGAAAATGACCTAATTGATCATCCAATGACACAAATGAACTTATTGGATGCACAAGATTAATTAAAAACCCTAATTGGACAAGAATAAGCATAGGGAGGACGAAAATAACCTAATTGATCATCCAATGACACAAACACACCTATTGGATGCACAAGATTGGTCTAAAACTCTAATTGGACAAGATAATGCCTAGGGAGGACGAAAATGACCTAAATGTTAATCCAATGACACAAATGAACGTATTGGATGCACAAGACTGGTTAAAAACCCTAATTGGACAAGAATAAGCCTAGGGAGGACGAAAATAACCTAATTGATCATCCAATGACACAAACACACCTATTGGATGCACAAGATTGGTTAAAAACCCTAATTGGACAAGAATATGCCTAGGGAGGACGAAAATGACATAATGTTAATTCAATGACACAAATGAACTTATTGGATGCACAAGATTGGTTAAAAACCCTAATTGGACAACAATATGCCTAGGGAGGATGAAAATGACCTAAATGTTAATCCAATGACACAACTCAACTTATTGGATGCACAAGATTGGTTAAAAACCCTAATTGGACAAGAATAAGCCTAGGGAGGATGAAAATGACCTAATTGATCATCCAATGACACAAACACACCTATTGGATGCACAAGATTGGTTAAAAACCCTAATTGGACAAGAAAATGCCTAGGGAGGACGAAAATGACCAAAATGTTAATCCAATGACACAAATGAACTTATTAGATGTACAAGATTGGTTAAAAACCCTAATTGGACAAGAATAAGCCTAGGAAGGACGAAAATGACCTAATTGATCATCCAATGACACAAACACACATATTGGATGCACAAGATTGGTTAAAAACCCTAATTGGACAAGAATATGCCTAGGGAGGACGAAAATGACCTAATTGATCATCCAATGACACAAACACAGCTATTGGAAGCACAAGATCGGTTAAAAACCCTAATTGGACAAGAATAAGCCTAGGGAGGACGAAAGTGACCTAATTGATCATCCAATGACACAAACACACCTATTGGATGCACAAGATTGGTTAAAAACCCTAATTGGACAAGAATATGCCTAGGGAGGACGAAAATGACCTAATTGATCATCCAATGACACAAATGAACTTATTGGATGCACAAGATTAGTTAAAAACCCTAATTGGACAAGAATAAGCCTATGGAGGACGAAAATAACCTAATTGATCAGCCAATGACACAAACACAGCTATTGGATGCACAAGATTGGTCTAAAACTCTAATTGGACAAGAATATGCCTAGGGAGGACGAAAATGACCTAAATGTTAATCCAATGACACAAATGAACGTATTGGATGCACAAGATTAGTTAAAAACCCTAATTGGACAGGAATAAGCCTAGGGAGGACGAAAATAACCTAATTGATCATCCAATGACACAAACACACCTATTGGATGCACAAGATTGGTTAAAAACCCTAATTAGACAAGAATATGCCTAGGGAGGACGAAAATGACATAATGTTAATCCAATGACACAAATGAACTTATTGGATGCACAAGATTGGTTAAAAACCATAATTGGACAAGAATAAGCCTAGGGAGGACGAAAATGACCTAATTGATCATCCAATGACACAAACACACCTATTGGATGCACAAGATTGGTTAAAAACCCTAATTGGACAAGAATATGCCTAGGGAGGACGAAAATGACCTAATTGATCATCCAATGACACAAACACACCTATTGGATGCACAAGATTGGTTAAAAACCCTAATTGGACAAGAATATGCCTAGGGAGGACGAAAATGACCTAATAGACCATCCAATGACAGAAACACACCTATTGGATGCACAAGATTGGTTAAAAACCCTAATTGGACAAGAATAAGCCTAGGGAGGACGAAAATGACCTAAATGTTAATCCAATGACACAACTCAACTTATTGGATGCACAAGATTGGTTAAAAACCCTAATTGGACAAGAATAAGCCTAGGGAGGACGAAAATGACCTAATTGATCATCCAATGACACAAACACACCTATTGGATGCACAAGATTGGTTAAAAACCCTAATTGGACAAGAATATGCCTAGGGAGGACGAAAATGACCTAATTGATCATCCAATGACACAAACACACCTATTGGATGCACAAGATCGGTTAAAAACCCTAATTGGACAAGAATAAGCCTAGGGAGGAAGAAAGTGACCTAATTGATCATCCAATGACACAAACACACCTACTGGATGCACAGGATTGGTTAAAAACCCTAATTGGACAAGAATATGCCTACGGAGGACGAAAATGACCTAAATGTTAATCCAATGACACAACTCAACTTATTCGATGCACAAGATTGGTTAAAAACCCTAATTGGACAAGAATAAGCCTAGGGAGGACGAAAATGACCTAATTGATCATCCAATGACACAAACACACCTATTAGATGCACAAGATTGGTTAAAAACCCTAATTGGACAAGAATAAGCCTAGGGTGGACGAAAATGACCTAATTGATCATCCAATGACACAAACACACCTATTGGATGCACAAGATTGGTTAAAAACCCTAATTGGACAAGAATATGCCTAGGGAGGACGAAAATGACATAATTGATCATCCAATGACACAAACAAACCTATTGAATGCACAAGATTGGTTAAAAACGCTAATTGGACAAGAATAAGCCTAGGGAGGACGAAAATGACATAATTGATCATCCAATGACACAAACACACCTATTGGATGCACAAGATTGGTTAAAAACCCTAATTGGACAAGAATATCCCTAGGGAGGACGAAAATGACCTAATTGATCATCCAATGACACAAACACACCTATTGGATGCACAAGATCGGTTAAAAACCCTAATTGGACAAGAATAAGCCTAGGGAGGACGAAAATGACCTAATTGATCATCCAATGACACAAACACCCCTATTGGATGCACAATATTGGTTAAAAACCCTAATTGGACAAGAATATGCCTAGGGAGGACGAAAATGACCTAATTGATCATCCAATGACACAAATGAACTTATTGGATGCACAAGATTGGTTAAAAACCCTAATTGGACAAGAATAAGCATATAAAGGACGAAAATGACCTAATTGATCCTCCAATGACACAAACACACCTATTGGATGCACAAGATTGGTTAAAAACCCTAATTGGACAAGAATATGCCTAGGGAGGACGAAAATGACCTAATTGATCATCCAATGACACAAACACACCTATTGGATGCACAAGATTGGTTAAAAACCCTAATTGGACAAGAATGAGCCTAGGGAGGACGAAAATAACCTAATTGATCATCCAATGACACAAACACACCTATTGGATGCACAAGATCGGTTAAAAACCCTAATTGGACAAGAATAAGCCTAGGGAGGACGAAAGTGACCTAATTGATCATCCAATGACACAAACACACCTATTGGATGCACAAGATTGGTTAAAAACCCTAATTGGACAAGAATATGCCTAGGGAGGACGAAAATGACATAAATGTTAATCCAATGACACAAATGAACTTATGGGATGCACAAGATTGGTTAAAAATCCTAATTGGACTAGAATAAGCCTAGGGAGGACGAAAATGACCTAAATGCTAATCCAATGACACAACTCAACTTATTGGATGCACAAGATTGGTTAAAAACCCTAATTGGACAAGAATAAGCCTAGGGAGGACGAAAATGACCTAATTGATCATCCAATGACACAAACACACCTATTGGATGCACAAGATTGGTTAAAAACCCTAATTGGACAAGAATAAGCCTAGGGAGGACGAAAATGACCTAATTGATCATCCAATGACACAAACACACCTATTGGATGCACAAGATTAGTTAAAAACCCTAATTGGATAAGAATAAGCTTAGGGAGGACGAAAATAACCTAATTGATCATCCAATGACACAAACACACCTATTGGATGCACAAGATTGGTTAAAAACCCTAATTGGACAAGAATAAGCCTAGGGAGGACGAAAATGACCTAATTGATCATCCTATGACACAAACACACCTATTGGATGCACAAGATTGGTTAAAAACCCTAGTTGGACAAGAATATGCCTAGGGAGGACGAAAATGACCTAATTGATCATCCAATAACACAAATGAACTTATTGGATGCACAAGATTGGTTAAAAACCCTAATTGGACAAGAATAAGCCTAGGGAGGACGAAAATGACCTAATTGATCATCCAATGACACAAACACACCTATTGGATGCACAAGATTGGTTAAAAACCCTAATTGGACAAGAATATGCCTAGGGAGGACGAAAATGACCTAAATATTAATTCAACACAAATGAACTTATTGGATGCACAAGATGGGTTAAAAACCCTAATTGGTCGAGAATAAGCCTAGGGAGGACGAAAATGACCTAAATGTTAACCCAATGACACAACTCAACTTATTGGATGCACAAGATTGGTTAAAAACCCTAATTGGACAAGAATAAGCCTAGGGAGGATGAAAATGACCTAATTGATCATCCAATGACACAAACACACCTATTGGATGCACAAGATTGGTTAAAAACCCTAATTGGACAAGAATATGCCTTGGGAGGACGAAAATGATCTAATTGATCATCCAATTACACAAACACACCTATTGGATGCACAAGATCGGTTAAAAATCCTAATTGGACAAGAATAAGCCTAGGGAGGACGAAAGTAACCTAATTGATCATCCAATGACACAAACTCACCTATTGGATGCACAAGATTGGTTAAAAACCCTAATTGGACAAGAATAAGCCTAGGGAGGACGAAAATGACCTAAATGTTAATCCAATGACACAACTCAACTTATTGGATGCACAAGATTGGTTAAAAACCCTAATTGGACAAAAATAAGCCTAGGGAGGACGAAAATGACCTAATTGATCATCCAATGACACAAACACACCTAATGGATGCACAAGATTCGTTAAAAACCCTAATTGGACAAGAATATGCCTAAGGATGACGAAAATGACCTAATTGATCATCCAATGACACAAACACACCTATTGGATGCACAAGATCGGTTAAAAATCCTAATTGGAAAAGAATAAGCCTAGGGAGGACGAAAATGACCTAATTGATCATCCAATGACACAAACACACCTATTGGATGCACAAGATTGGTTAAAAACCCTAATTGGACAAGAATATGCCTAGGGAGGACGAAAATGACCTAATTGATCATCCAATGACACAAATGACCTTATTGGATGCACAAGATTAGTTAAAAACCCTAATTGGACAAGAATAAGCCTAGGGAGGACGAAAATAACCTAATTGATCAGCCAATGACACAAACACACCTATTGGATGCACAAGATTGGTTAAAAACCCTAATTGGACAAGAAAATGCCTAGGGAGGACGAAAATGACCAAAATGTTAATCCAATGACACAAATGAACTTATTAGATGTACAAGATTGGTTAAAAACCCTAATTGGACAAGAATAAGCCTAGGAAGGACGAAAATGACCTAATTGATCATCCAATGACACAAACACACATATTGGATGCACAAGATTGGTTAAAAACCCTAATTGGACAAGAATATGCCTAGGGAGGACGAAAATGACCTAATTGATCATCCAATGACACAAACACAGCTATTGGAAGCACAAGATCGGTTAAAAACCCTAATTGGACAAGAATAAGCCTAGGGAGGACGAAAGTGACCTAATTGATCATCCAATGACACAAACACACCTATTGGATGCACAAGATTGGTTAAAAACCCTAATTGGACAAGAATATGCCTAGGGAGGACGAAAATGACCTAATTGATCATCCAATGACACAAATGAACTTATTGGATGCACAAGATTAGTTAAAAACCCTAATTGGACTAGAATAAGCCTAGGGAGGACGAAAATAACCTAATTGATCAGCCATAACACAAACACACCTATTGGATGCACAAGATTGGTCTAAAACTCTAATTGGACAAGAATATGCCTAGGGAGGACGAAAATGACCTAAATGTTAATCCAATGACACAAATGAACGTATTGGATGCACAAGATTAGTTAAAAACCCTAATTGGACAGGAATAAGCCTAGGGAGGACGAAAATAACCTAATTGATCATCCAATGACACAAACACACCTATTGGATGCACAAGATTGGTTAAAAACCCTAATTAGACAAGAATATGCCTAGGGAGGACGAAAATGACATAATGTTAATCCAATGACACAAATGAACTTATTGGATGCACAAGATTGGTTAAAAACCATAATTGGACAAGAATAAGCCTAGGGAGGACGAAAATGACCTAATTGATCATCCAATGACACAAACACACCTATTGGATGCACAAGATTGGTTAAAAACCCTAATTGGACAAGAATATGCCTAGGGAGGACGAAAATGACCTAATTGATCATCCAATGACACAAACACACCTATTGGATGCACAAGATTGGTTAAAAACCCTAATTGGACAAGAATATGCCTAGGGAGGACGAAAATGACCTAATAGACCATCCAATGACAGAAACACACCTATTGGATGCACAAGATTGGTTAAAAACCCTAATTGGACAAGAATAAGCCTAGGGAGGACGAAAATGACCTAAATGTTAATCCAATGACACAACTCAACTTATTGGATGCACAAGATTGGTTAAAAACCCTAATTGGACAAGAATAAGCCTAGGGAGGACGAAAATGACCTAATTGATCATCCAATGACACAAACACACCTATTGGATGCACAAGATTGGTTAAAAACCCTAATTGGACAAGAATATGCCTAGGGAGGACGAAAATGACCTAATTGATCATCCAATGACACAAACACACCTATTGGATGCACAAGATCGGTTAAAAACCCTAATTGGACAAGAATAAGCCTAGGGAGGAAGAAAGTGACCTAATTGATCATCCAATGACACAAACACACCTACTGGATGCACAGGATTGGTTAAAAACCCTAATTGGACAAGAATATGCCTACGGAGGACGAAAATGACCTAAATGTTAATCCAATGACACAACTCAACTTATTCGATGCACAAGATTGGTTAAAAACCCTAATTGGACAAGAATAAGCCTAGGGAGGACGAAAATGACCTAATTGATCATCCAATGACACAAACACACCTATTAGATGCACAAGATTGGTTAAAAACCCTAATTGGACAAGAATAAGCCTAGGGTGGACGAAAATGACCTAATTGATCATCCAATGACACAAACACACCTATTGGATGCACAAGATTGGTTAAAAACCCTAATTGGACAAGAATATGCCTAGGGAGGACGAAAATGACATAATTGATCATCCAATGACACAAACAAACCTATTGAATGCACAAGATTGGTTAAAAACGCTAATTGGACAAGAATAAGCCTAGGGAGGACGAAAATGACATAATTGATCATCCAATGACACAAACACACCTATTGGATGCACAAGATTGGTTAAAAACCCTAATTGGACAAGAATATCCCTAGGGAGGACGAAAATGACCTAATTGATCATCCAATGACACAAACACACCTATTGGATGCACAAGATCGGTTAAAAACCCTAATTGGACAAGAATAAGCCTAGGGAGGACGAAAATGACCTAATTGATCATCCAATGACACAAACACACCTATTGGATGCACAATATTGGTTAAAAACCCTAAATGGACAAGAATATGCCTAGGGAGGTTGAAAATGACCTAATTGATCATCCAATGACACAAATGAACTTATTGGATGCACAAGATTGGTTAAAAACCCTAATTGGACAAGAATATGCCTAGGGAGGACGAAAATGACCTAATTGATCATCCAATGAAACAAACACACCTATTGGATGCACAAGATTGGTTAAAAACCCAAATTGGACAAGAATAAGCCTAGGGAGGACGAAAATGACCTAATTGATCATCCAATGACACAAACACACCTATTGGATGCACAAGATTGGTTAAAAACCCTAATTGGACAAGAATATGCCTAGGGAGGACGAAAATGACCTAATTGATCATCCAATGACACAAAAACACCAATTGGATGCACAAGATTGGTTAAAAACCCTAATTGGACAAGAATATGCCTAGGGAGGACGAAAATGACATAATGTTAATCCAATGACACAAATGAACTTATTGGATGCACAAGATTGGTTAAAAACCCTAATTGGACAACAATATGCCTAGGGAGGATGAAAATGACCTAAATGTTAATCCAATGACACAACTCAACTTATTGGATGCACAAGATTGGTTAAAAACCCTAATTGGACAAGAATATGCCTAGGGAGGACGAAAATGACCTAATTGATCATCCAATGACACAAACACACCTATTGGATGCACAAGATCGGTTAAAAACCCTAATTGGACAAGAATAAGCCTAGGGAGGACGAAAGTGACCTAATTGATCATCCAATGACACAAACACACCTATTGGATGCACAGGATTGGTCTAAAACTCTAATTGGACAAGAATATGCCTAGGGAGGACGAAAATGACCTAAATGTTAATCCAATGACACAAATGAACTTATTAGATGTACAAGATTGGTTAAAAACCCTAATTGGACAAGAATAAGCCTAGGGAGGACGAAAATGACCTAATTGATCATCCAATGACACAAACACACCTATTGGATGCACAAGATTGGTTAAAAACCCTAATTGGACAAGAATATGCCTAGGGAGGACGAAAATGACCTAATTGATCATCCAATGACACAAACACACCTATTGGATGCACAAGATTGGTTAAAAACCTTACTTGGACAATAATATGCCTAAGGAAGACGAAAATGACAAAAATATTAATTCAATGACACAAACAAACTTATTGGATGCACAAGATTGGTTAAAAACCCTAATTGGACAAGAATAAGCCTAGGGAGGACAAAAATGACCTAATTGATCATCCAATGACACAAACACACTTATTGGATGCACAAGATTGGTTAAAAACCCTAATTGGACAAGAATATGCCTACGGAGGACGAAAATGACCTAATTGATCATCCAGTGACACAAACACACCTATTGGATGCACAAGATTGGTTAAAAACCCTAATTGGACAAGAATATGCCTAGGGAGGATGAAAATGACCTAATTGATCATCCAATGACACAAACACACCAATTGGATACACAAGATTGGTTAAAAACCCAAATTGGACAAGAATATGACGGGGGAGGACGAAAATGACCTAAATGTTAATCCAATGACACAAATGAACTTATTGGATGCACAAGATTGGTTAAAAACCCAAATTGGACAAGAATAAGCCTTGGGAGGACGAAAATGACCTAATTGATCATCCAATGACACAAACACACCTATTGGATGCACAAGATTGGTTAAAAACCCTAATTGGACAAGAATATGCCTAGGGAGGACGAAAATGACCTAATTGATCATCCAATGACACAAACACACCTATTGGATGCACAAGATCGGTTAAAAACCCTAATTGGACAAGAATAAGCCTAGGGAGAACGAAAATGACCTAATAGATCATCCAATGAGACAAACACACGTATTGGATGCACAAGATTGGTTAAAAACCCTAATTGGACAAGAATATACCTAGGGAGGACGAAAATGACCTAATTGATCTTCGAATGACATAAATGAACTTATTGGATGCACAAGATTAGTTAAAACCCTAATTGGACAAGATTAAGCCTAGGGAGGACGAAAATAACCTAATTGATCATCCAATGACACAAACACACCTATTGGATGCACAAGATTGGTCTAAAACTCTAATTGGACAAGAATATGCCTAAGGAGGACGAAAATGACCTAAATGTTAATCCAATGACACAAATGAACGTATTGGATGCACAAGATTGGTTAAAAACCCTAATTGGACAAGAATAAGCCTAGGGAGGACGAAAATGACCTAAATGTTAATCCAATGACACAACTCAACTTATTGGAAGCACAAAATTGGTTAAAAACCCTAATTGGATAAGAATAAGCCTAGGGAGGACGAAAATGACCTAATTGATCATCCAATGACACAAACACACCTATTGGATGCACAAGATTGGTTAAAAACCCTAATTGGACAAGAATATGCCTAGGGAGGACGAAAATGACCTAATTGATCATCCAATGACACAAACACACCTATTGGATGCACAAGATCGGTTAAAAACCCTAATTGGACAAGAATAAGCCTAGGGAGGACGAAAGTGACCTAATTGATCATCCAATGACACAAACACACCTATTGGATGCACAAGATGGGTTAAAAACCCTAATTGGACAAGAATATGTCTAGGCAGGACGAAAATGACCTAATTGATCATCCAATGACACAAATGAACTTATTAGATGTACAAGATTGGTTAAAAACCCTAATTGGACAAGAATAAGCCTAGGGAGGACGAAAATGACCTAATTGATCATCCAATGACACAAACACACCTATTGGATGCACAAGATTGGTTAAAAACCCTAATTGGACAACAATATGCCTAGGGAGGATGAAAATGACCTAAATGTTAATCCAATGACACAACTCAACTTATTGGATGCACAAGATTGGTTAAAAACCCTAATTGGACAAGAATAAGCCTAGGGAGGA
>JBBPBR010001297.1:0-26031 GCA_037974775.1 Cicer pinnatifidum | reverse complement strand
TATTCTTGTCCAATTAGGGTTTTTAACCAATCTTGTGCATCCAATAGGTGTGTTTGTGTCATTGGATGATCAATTAGGTCATTTTCGTCCTCCCTATGCATATTCTTGTCCAATTAGGGTTTTTATCCAATCTTGTGCATCCAATAGGTGTGTTTGTGTCATTGGATGATCAATTAGGTGATTTTGGTCCTCCCTAGGCTTATTCTTATCCAATTAGGGTTTTTAACCAATCTTGTGCTTCCAATAAGTTGAGTTGTGTCATTGGATTAACATTTAGGTCATTTTCGTCCTCCCTAGGCTTATTCTTGTCCAATTAGGGTTTTTAACCAATCTTGTGCATCCAATACGTTCATTTGTGTCATTGGAATAACATTTAGGTCATTTTCGTCCTCCCTAGGCTTATTCTTGTCCAATTAGGGTTTTTAACTAATCTTGTGCATCCAATAAGTTCATATTTGTCATTGGAAGATCAATTAGGTCATTTTCGCTCTCCCTAGGCATATTCTTGTCCAATTAGGGTTTTTAACCAATCTTGTGCATCCAATAGGTGTGTTTGTGTCATTGGATGATCAATTAGGTCATTTTCGTCCTCCCTAGGCTTATTCTTATCCAATTAGGGTTTTTCACCAATCTTGTGCATCTAATAGGTGTGTTTGTGTCATTGGATGATCAATTAGGTCATTTTCGTCCTCCCTAGGCTTATTCTTGTCCAATTAGGGTTTTTAACCAATCTTGTGCATCCAATAGGTGTGTTTGTGTCATTGGATGATCAATTAGGTCATTTTCGTCCTCCCTAGGCTTATTCTTGTCCAATTATGGTTTTTAACCAATCTTGTACATCCAATAGGTGTGTTTGTGTCATTGGATTATCAATTAGGTCATTTTCGTCCTCCCTAGGCATATTCTTGTCCAATTAGGGTTTTTAACCAATCTTGTGCATCCAATAGGTGTGTTTGTGTCATTGGATGATCAATTAGGTCATTTTCGTCCTCCCTAGGCTTATTCTTGTCCAATTAGGGTTTTTAACCAATCTTGTGCATCCAATAACTTTGTTTGTGTCATTGAATTAATATTTGGGTCATTTTCGTCCTCCCTAGGCATATTCTTGTCCAATTAGGGTTTTTAACCAATCTTGTGCATCCAATAGGTGTGTTTGTGTCATTGGATGATCAATTAGGTCATTTTCGTCCTCCCTAGGCTTATTCTTGTCCAATTAGGGTTTTTAACCAATCTTGTGCATCCAATAAGTTCATTAGTGTCATTGGATGATCAATTAGGTGATTTTCGTCCTCCCTAGGCATATTCTTGTCCAATTAGGGTTTTTAACCAATCTTGTGCATCCAATAGGTGTGTTTGTGTCATTGGATGATCAATTAGGTCATTTTCGTCCTCCCTAGGCTTATTCTTGTCCAATTAGGGTTTTTAACCAATCTTGTGCATCCGATAAGTTTGTTTGTATCATTGAATTAATATTTAGGTCATTTTCGTCCTTCCTAGGCATATTCTTGTCCAATTAGGGTTTTTAACCAATCTTGTGCATCCAATAGGTGTGTTTGTGTCATTGGATGATCAATTAGGTCATTTTCGTCCTCCCTAGGCTTATTCTTGTCCAATTATGGTTTTTAACCAATCTTGTGCATCCAATAGGTGTGTTTGTGTCATTGGATGATCAATTAGGTCATTTTCGTCCTCCCTAGGCATATTCTTATCCAATTAGGGTTTTTAACCAATCTTGTGCATCCAATAGGTGTGTTTGTGTCATTGGATGATCAATTAGGTCATTTTCGCCCTTTATATGCTTATTCTAGTCCAATTAGGGTTTTTAACCAATCTTGTGCATCCAATAAGTTCATTTGTGTCATTGGATGATCAATTAGGTCATTTTCGTCCTCCCTAGGCATATTCTTGTCCAACTAGGGTTTTTAACCAATCTTGTGCATCCAATAGGTGTGTTTGTGTCTTTGGATGATCAATTAGGTCATTTTCATCCTCCCTAGGCTTATTCTTGTCCAATTAGGGTTTTTAACCAATCTTGTGCATCCAATAGGTGTGTTTGTGTCATTGGATGATCTATTAGGTCATTTTCGTCCTCGCTAGGCTTATTCTTGTCCAATTAGGGTTTTTAACCAATCTTGTTCATCCAATAAGTTTGTTTGTGTCATTGAATTAATATTTAGGTCCTTTTCGTCCTCCCTAGGCATATTCTTGTCCAATTAGGGTTTTTAACCAATCTTGTGCATCCAATAGGTGTGTTTGTGTCATTGGATGATCAATTAGGTCATTTTCGTCCTCCCTAGGCTTATTCTTGTCCAATTAGGGTTTTTAACCAATCTTGTGCATCCAATAGGTGTGTTTGTGTCATTGGATGATCAATTAGGTCATTTTTGTCCTCCCTAGGCTTATTCTTGTCCAATTAGGGTTTTTAACCAATCTTGTGCATCCAATAGGTGTGTTTGTGTCATTGGATGATCAATTAGGTCATTATCGTACTCCCTAGGCTTATTCTTGTCCAATTAGAGTTTTTAACCAATCTTGTGCATCCAATAACTTTGATTGTGTCATTGAATTAATATTTAGGTCATTTTCGTCCTCCCTAGGCATATTCTTGTCCAATTAGGGTTTTTAACCAATCTTGTGCATCCAATAGGTGTGTTTGTGTCATTGGATGATCAATTAGGTCATTTTCGTCCTCCCTAGGCTTATTCTTGTCCAATTAGGGTTTTTAACCAATCATGTGCATCCAATAAGTTCATTTGTGTAATTGGATTAACATTTAGGTCATTTTCGTCCTCCCTAGGCATATTCTTGTCCAATTAGGGTTTTTAACCAATCTTGTGCATCCAATAGGTGTGTTTGTGTCATTGGATGATCAATTAGGTCATTTTCGTCCTCCCTAGGCTTATTCTTGTCCAATTAGGGTTTTTAACCCATCTTGTGCATCCAATAAGTTGAGTTGTGTCATTGGATTAACATTTAGGTCATTTTCGTTCTCCCTAGGCTTATTATTGTCCAATTAGGGTTTTTAACCAATCTTGTGCATCCAATAAGTTCATTTGTGTTATTGGATTAACATTTAGGTCATATTCGTCCTCCCTAGGCATATTCTTGTCCAATTAGGGTTTTTAACCAATCTTGTGCATCCAATAGGTGTGTTTGTGTCATTGGATGATCAATTAGGTCATTTTCGTCCTCCCTAGGCTTATTCTTGTCCAATTAGGGTTTTTAACCAATCTTGTGCATCCAATAAGTTCATTAGTGTCATTGGATGATCACTTAGGTCATTTTCGTCCTTCCTCGGCATGTTCTTGTCCAAGTAGGGTTTTTAACCAATCTTGTGCATCCAATAGGTGTGTTTGTGTCATTGGATAATCAATTAGGTCATTTTCGTCCTCCCTAGGCTTATTCTTGTCCAATTAGGGTTTTTAACCAATCTTGTGCACCCAATAACTTTGTTTGTGTCATTGAATTAATATTTAGGTCATTTTCGTCCTCCCTAGGTATATCCTTGTCCAATTAGGGTTTTTAACCAATCTTGAGCATCCAATAGGTGTGTTTGTGTCATTGGATGATCAATTAGGTCATTTTCGTCCTCACTAGGCTTATTCTTGTCCAATTAGGGTTTTTAACCAATCTTGTGCATCCAATAGGTGTGTTTGTGTCATTGGATGATCACTTAGGTCATTTTCGTTCTCCCTAGGCTTATTCTTGTCCAATTAGGGTTTTTAACCAATCTTGTGCATCCAATAAGTTCATTTGTGTTATTGGATTAACATTTAGGTCATATTCGTCCTCCCTAGGCATATTCTTGTCCAATTAGGGTTTTTAACCAATCTTGTGCATCCAATAGGTGTGTTTGTGTCATTGGATGATCAATTAGGTCATTTTCGTCCTCCCTAGGCTTATTCTTGTCCAATTAGGGTTTTTAACCAATCTTGTGCATCCAATAAGTTCATTTTTGTCATTGGATTAAAATTTAGATCATTTTCGTCCTCCCTAGGCATATTCTTGTCCAATTAGGGTTTTTAACCAATCTTGTGCATCCAATAGGTGTGTTTGTGTCATTGGATGATCAATTAGGTCATTTTCGTCCTCCCTAGGCTTATTCTTGTCCAATTAGGGTTTTTAACCAATCTTGTACATCTAATAAGTTCATTTGTGTCATTGGATTAACATTTAGGTCATTTTCGTCCTCCCTAGGCATATTCTTGTCCAATTAGAGTTTTAGACCAATCCTGTGCATCCAATAGGTGTGTTTGTGTCATTGGATGATCAATTAGGTCACTTTCGTCCTCCCTAGGCTTATTCTTGTCCAATTAGGGTTTTTAACCGATCTTGTGCATCCAATAGGTGTGTTTGTGTCATTGGATGATCAATTAGGTCATTTTCGTCCTCCCTAGGCATATTCTTGTCCAATTAGGGTTTTTAACCAATCTTGTGCATCCAATAAGTTTGTCTGTTTCATTGGATTAATATTTAGGTCATTTTCGTCCTCCCTAGGCATATTCTTGTCCAATTAGGGTTTTTAACCAATCTTGTGCATCCAATAGGTGTGTTTGTGTCATTGGATGATCAATTAGGTCATTTTCGTCCTCCCTAGGCTTATTCTTGTCCAATTAGGGTTTTTAACCAATCTTGTTTATCCAATAGGTTTGTTTGTGTCATTGTATGATCAATTAGGTCATTTTCGTCCTCCCTAGGCATATTCTTGTCCAATTAGGGTTTTTAACCAATCTTGTGCATCCAATAGGTGTGTTTGTGTCATTGGATGATCAATTAGGTCATTTTCGTCCTCCCTAGGCTTATTCTTGTCCAATTAGGGTTTTTAACCAATCTTGTGCATCCAATAAGTTCATTTGTGTCATTGGATTAACATTTAGATCATTTTCGTCCTGCCTAGGCATATTCTTGTCCAATTAGGGTTTTTAACCAATCTTGTGCATCCAATAGGTGTGTTTGTGTCATTGGATGATCAATTAGGTTATTTTCGTCCTCCCTAGGCTTATTCTTGTCCAATTAGGGTTTTTAACCAATCTTGTGCATCCAATAGGTGTGTTTGTGTCATTGGATGACCAATTAGGTCATTTTCGTCCTCCCTAGGCATATTCTTGTCCAATTAGGGTTTTTAACCAATCTTGTGCATCCAATAGGTGTGTTTGTGTCATTGGATGATCAATTAGGTCATTTTCGTCCTCCCTAGGCTTATTCTTGTCCAATTAGGGTTTTTAACCGATCTTGTGCATCCAATAAGTTCATTTGTGTCATTGGATGATCCATTAGGTCATTTTCGTTCTCCCTAGGCTTATTCTTGTCCAATTAGGGTTTTTAACCAATCTTGTGCATCCAATAAGTTTGTTTGTGTCATTGAATTAATATTTAGGTCATTTTCGTCCTCCCTAGGCATATTCTTTTCCAATTAGGGTTTTTAACCAATCTTGTGCATCCAATAGGTGTGTTTGTGTCATTGGATAATCAATTAGGTCATTTTCGTCCTCCCTAGGCTTATTCTTGTCCAATTAGGGTTTTTAACCAATCTTGTGCACCCAATAACTTTGTTTGTGTCATTGAATTAATATTTAGGTCATTTTCGTCCTCCCTAGGCATATCCTTGTCCAATTAGGGTTTTTAACCAATCTTGAGCATCCAATAGGTGTGTTTGTGTCATTGGATGATCAATTAGGTCATTTTCGTCCTCCCTAGGCATATTCTTGTCCAATTAGGGTTTTTAACCAATCTTGTGCATCCAATAGGTGTGTTTGTGTCATTGGATGATCAATTAGGTCATTTTCGTCCTCCCTAGGCTTATTCTTGTCCAATTAGGGTTTTTAACCAATCTTGTCCATCCAATAAGTTCATTAGTGTCATTGGATGATCACTTAGGTCATTTTCGTCCTTCCTCGGCATGTTCTTGTCCAAGTAGGGTTTTTAACCAATCTTGTGCATCCAATAGGTGTGTTTGTGTCATTGGATGATCAATTAGGTCATTTCCGTCCTCCCTAGGCTTATTCTTGTCCAATTAGGGTTTTTAACCAATCTTGTGCACCCAATAACTTTGTTTGTGTCATTGAATTAATATTTAGGTCATTTTCGTCCTCCCTAGGCATATCCTTGTCCAATTAGGGTTTTTAACCAATCTTGAGCATCCAATAGGTGTGTTTGTGTCATTGGATGATCAATTAGGTCATTTTCGTTCCCCCTAGGCTTATTCTTGTCCAATTAGGGTTTTTAACCAATCTTGTGCATCCAATAAGTTCATTTGTGTTATTGGATTAAGATTTAGGTCATATTCGTCCTCCCTAGGCATATTCTTGTCCAATTAGGGTTTTTAACCCATCTTGTGCATCCAATAGGTGTGTTTGTGTCATTGGATGATCAATTAGGTCATTTTCGTCCTCCCTAGGCTTATTCTTGTCCAATTAGGGTTTTTAACCAATCTTGTGCATCCAATAAGTTCATTAGTGTCATTGGATGATAAATTAGGTCATTTTCGTCCTCCCTAGGCATGTTCTTGTCCAACTAGGGTTTTTAACCAATCTTGTGCATCCAATAGGTGTGTTTGTGTCATTGGATGATCAATTAGGTCATTTTCGTCCTCCCTAGGCTTATTCTTGTTCAATTAGAGTTTTTAACCAATCTTGTGCATCCAATAAGTTGAGTTGTGACATTGGATTAACATTTAGGTCATTTTCGTTCTCTCTAGGCTTATTCTTGTCCAATTAGGGTTTCTAACCAATCTTGTGCATCCAATAAGTTCATTTGTGTCATTGGATTAACATTTAGGTCATTTTCGTCCTCCCTAGGCATATTCTTGTCCAATTAGGGTTTTTAACCAATCTTGTGCATCCAATAGGTGTGTTTGTGTCATTGGATGATCAATTAGGTCATTTTCGTCCTCCCTAGGCTTATTCTTGTCCAATTAGGGTTTTTAACCAATCTTGTGCATCCAATAGGTGTGTTTGTGTCATTGGATGATCAATTAGGTCATTTTCGTTCTCCCTAGGATTATTCTTGTCAAATTAGGGTTTTTAACGAATCTTGTGCATCCAATAGGTGTGTTTGTGTCATTGCATGATCAATTAGGTCATTTTCGTCCTCCCTAGGCTTATTCTTGTCCAATTAGGGTTTTTAACCAATCTTGTGCATCCAATAAGTTCATTAGTGTCATTGGATGATCAATTAGGTCATTTTCGTCCTCCCTAGGCATGCTTTTGTCCAACTAGGGTTTTTAACCAATCTTGTGCATCCAATAGGTGTGTTTGTGTCATTGGATGATCAATTAGGTCATTTTCGTCCTCCCTAGGCATATTCTTGTCCAATTAGGGTTTTTAACCAATCTTGTGCATCCAATAGGTGTGTTTGTGTCATTGGATGATCAATTAGGTCATTTTCGTCCTCCCTAGGCTTATTCTTGTCCAATTAGGGTTTTTAACCAATCTTGAGCATCCAATAGGTGTGTTTGTGTCATTGGATGATTAATTAGGTCATTTTCGTCCTCCCTAGGCTTATTCTTGACCAATTAGGGTTTTTAACCAATCTTGTGCATCAAATAAGTTGAGTTGTGTCATTGGATTAGCATTTAGGTCATTTTCGTCCTCCCTAGGCTTATTCTTGTCCAATTAGGGTTTTTAACCAATCTTGTGCATCCAATAAGTTCATTTGTGTCATTGGATTAACATTTAGGTCATTTTCGTCCTCCATAGGCATATTCTTGTCCAATAAGAGTTTTAGACCAATCTTGTGCATCCAATAGGTGTGTTTGTGTCATTGGATGATCAATTAGGTTATTTTCGTCCTCCCTAGGCTTATTCTTGTCCAATTAGGGTTTTTAACTAATCTTGTGCATCCAATAAGTTCGTTTGTGTCATTCGATGATCAATTAGGTCATTTTCGTCCTCCCTAGGCATATTCTTGTCCAATTAGGGTTTTTAACCAATCTTGTGCATCCAATAGGTGTGTTTGTGTCATTGGATGATCAATTAGGTCATTTTCGTCCTCCCTAGGCTTATTCTTGTCCAATTAGGGTTTTTAACCAATCTTGTGCATCCAATAAGTTCATTAGTGTCATTGGATAATCAATTAGTTCATTTTCGTCCTCCCTAGGCATATTATTGTCCAATTAGGGTTTTTAACCAATCTTGTGCATCCAATAAGTTTGTTTGTGTCATTGAATTAATATTTACGTCATTTTCGTCCTCCCTAGGCATATTATTGTCCAATTAGGGTTTTTAACCAATCTTGTGCATCCAATAAGTTCATTTGTGTTATTGGATTAACATTTAGGTCATATTCGTCCTCCGTAGGCATATTCTTGTCCAATTAGGGTTTTTAACCAATCTTGTGCATCCAATAGGTGTGTTTGTGTCATTGGATGATCAATTAGGTCATTTTCGTCCTCCCTAGGCTTATTCTTGTCCAATTAGGGTTTTTAACCAATCTTGTGCATCCAATAAGTTCATTAGTGTCATTGGATGATGAATTAGGTCATTTTCGTCCTCCCTAGGCATGTTATTGTCCAACTAGGGTTTTTAACCAATCTTGTGCATCCAATAGGTGTGTTTGTATCATTGGATGATCAATTAGGTCATTTTCGTCCTCCCTAGGCTTATTCTTGTCCAATTAGGGTTTTTAACCAATCTTGTGCATCCAATAAGTTCATTTGTGTTATTGGATTAACATTTAGGTCATATTCGTCCTCCCTAGTCATATTCTTGTCCAATTTGGGTTTTTAACCAATCTTGTGCATCCAATAGGTGTGTTTGTGTCATTGGATGATCAATTAGGTCATTTTCGTCCTCCCTAGGCATATTCTTGTCCAATTAGGGTTTTTAACCAATCTTGTGCATCCAATAGGTGTGTTTGTGTCATTGGATGATCACTTAGGTCATTTTCGTCCTCCCTAGGTAGGTTCTTGTCCAACTAGGGTTTTTAACCAATCTTGTGCATCCAATAGGTGTGTTTGTGTCATAGGATGATCAATTAGGTCATTTTTTGTCCTCCGTAGGCTTATTCTTGTCCAATTAGGGTTTTTAACCAATCTTGTGCATCCAATAAGTTCATTTGTGTTATTGGATTAACATTTAGGTCATATTCGTCCTCCCTAGTCATATTCTTGTCCAATTAGGGTTTTTAACCAATCTTGTGCATCCAATAGGTGTGTTTGTGTCATTGGATGATCAATTAGGTCATTTTCGTCCTCCCTAGGCTTATTCTTGTCCAATTAGGGTTTTTAACCAATCTTGTGCATCCAATAAGTTCATTTGTGTCATTGGATTAACATTTAGGTCATATCCGTCCTCCCTAGGCATATTCTTGTCCAATTAGGGTTTTTAATAAATCTTGTGCATCCAATAGGTGTGTTTGTGTCATTGGATGATCAATTAGGTCATTTTCGTTCTCCCTAGGCTTATTCTTGTCCAATTAGGGTTTTTAACCAATCTTGTGCATCCAATAAGTTCATTTGTGTTATTGGATTAACATTTAGGTCATATTCGTCCTCCCTAGCCATATTCATGTCCAATTAGGGTTTTTAACCAATCTTGTGCATCCAATAAGTGTGTTTGTGTCATTGGATGATCAATTAGGTCATTTTCGTCCTCCCTAGGCATATTCTTGTCCAATTAGTGTTTTTAACCAATCTTGTGCATCCAATAGGTGTGTTTGTGTCCTTGGATGATCAATTAGGTCATTTTCGTCCTCCCTAGGCTTATTCTTGTCCAATTAGGGTTTTTAACCAATCTTGTGCATCCAATAAGTTCATTAGTGTCATTGGATGATCACTTAGGTCATTTTCGTCCTCCCTAGGCAGGTTCTTGTCCAACTAGGGTTTTTAACCAATCTTGTGCATCCAATAGGTGTGTTTGTGTCATTGGATGATCAATTAGGTCATTTTCGTTCTCCCTAGGCTTATTCTTGTCCAATTAGGGTTTTTAACCAATCTTGTGCATCCGATAAGTTCATTTGTGTTATTGGATTAACATTTAGGTCATATTCGTCCTCCCTAGGCATATTCTTGTCCAATTAGGGTTTTTAACCAATCTTGTGCATCCAATAGGTGTGTTTGTGTCATTGGATGATCAATTAGGTCATTTTCGTCCTCCCTAGGCTTATTCTTGTCCAATTAGGGTTTTTAACCAATCTTGTGCATCCAATAGGTGTGTTTTAGTCATTGGATGATCAATTAGGTCATTTTCGTCCTCCCTAGGCTTATTCTTGTCCAATTAGGGTTTTTAACCAATCTTGTGCATCCAATAGGTGTGTTTTTGTCATTGGATGATCAATTAGGTCATTTTTGTCCTCCCTAGGCTTATTCTTGTCCAATTAGGGTTTTTAACCAATCTTGTGCATCCAATAAGTTCATTTGTGTTATTGGATTAACATTTAGGTCATATTCGTCCTCCCTAGGCATATTCTTGTCCAATTAGGGTTTTTAACCAATCTTGTGCATCCAATAGGTGTGTTTGTGTCATTGGATGATCAATTAGGTCATTTTCGTCCTCCCTAGGCTTATTCTTGTCCAATTAGGGTTTTTAACCAATCTTGTGCATCCAATAAGTTTGTTTGTGTCATTGAATTAATATTTAGGTCATTTTCTACCTCCCTAGGCATATTCTTGTCCAATTAGGGTTTTTAAACAATCTTGTGCATCCAATAGGTGTGTTTGTGTCATTGGATGATCAATTAGGTCATTTTCATCCTTCCTAGGCTTATTCTTGTCCAATTAGGGTTTTTAACCAATCTTGTGCATCCAATAAGTTTGTTTGTGACATTGAATTAATATTTAGGTCATTTTCGTCCTCCCTAGGCATATTCTTGTCCAATTAGGGTTTTTAACCAATCTTGTGCATCCAATAGGTGTGTTTGTGTCATTGGATGATCAATTAGGTCATTTTTGTCCGCCCTAGGCTTATTCTTGTCCAATTAGGGTTTTTAACCAATCTTGTGCATCCAATAACTTTGTTTGTGTCATTGAATTAATATTTAGGTCATTTTCGTCCTCCCTAGGCATATTCTTGTCCAATTAGGGTTTTTAACCAATCTTGTGCATCCAATAGGTGTGTTTGTGTCATTGGATGATCAATTAGGTCATTTTCGTCCTCCCTAGGCTTATTCTTGTCCAATTAGGGTTTTTAACCAATCTTGTTCATCCAATAGGTGTGTTTGTGTCAATGGATGATCAATTAGGTCGTTTTCGTCGTCCCTAGGCTTATTCATGTCCAATTAGGGTTTTTAACCAATCTTGTGCATCCAATAGGTGTGTTTGTGTCATTGGATGATCAATTAGGTCATTTTCGTCCTACCTAGACTTATTCTTGTCAAATTAGGGTTTTTAATCAATCTTGTGCATCCAATAACTTTGTTTGTGTCATTGAATTAATATTTAGGTCATTTTCGTCCTCCCTAGGCATATTCTTGTCCAATTAGGGTTTTTAACCAATCTTGTGCATCCAATAGGTGTGTTTGTGTCATTGGATGATCAATTAGGTCATTTTCGTCCTCCCTAGGCTTATTCTTGTCCAATTAGGGTTTTTAACCAATCTTGTACATCTAATAAGTTCATTTGTGTCATTGGATTAACATTTAGGTCATTTTCGTCCTCCCTAGGAATATTCTTGTCCAATTAGGGTTTTTAACCAATCTTGTGCATCCAATAGGTGTGTTTGTGTCATTGGATGATCAATTAGGTCATTTTCGTCCTCCCTAGGCATATTCTTGTCCAATTAGGGTTTTTAACCAATCTTGGGCATCCAATAGGTGTGTTTGTGTCATTGGATGATCAATTAGGTCATTTTCGTACTCCCTAGGCTTATTCTTGTCCAATTAGGGTTTTTAACCAATCTTGTGCATCCAATAAGTTCATTTGTGTCATTGGATTAACATTTAGGTCATATCCGTCCTCCCTAGGCATATTCTTGTCCAATTAGGGTTTTTAATAAATCTTGTGCATCCAATAGGTGTGTTTGTGTCATTGGATGATCAATTAGGTCATTTTCGTTCTCCCTAGGCTTATTCTTGTCTAATTAGGGTTTTTAACCAATCTTGTGCATCCAATAAGTTCATTTGTGTTATTGGATTAACATTTAGGTCATATTCGTCCTCCCTAGGCATATTCTTGTCCAATTAGCGTTTTTAACCAATCTTGTGCATCCAATAGGTGTGTTTGTGTCATTGGATGATCAATTAGGTCATTTTTGTCCTCCCTAGGCTTATTCTTGTCCAATTAGGGTTTTTAACCAATCTTGTGCATATCAATTAGGTCATTTTCGTCCCCCCTAGGCTTATTCTTGTCCAATTAGGGTTTTTAACCAATCTTGTGCATCCAATAAGTTCAATAGTGTCATTGGATGATCACTTAGGTTATTTTCGTCCTCCATATGCTGTTGTTGTCCAACTATGGTTTTTAACCAATCTTGTGCTTCCATTTGTGTCATTGGATGATCAATTAGGTCATTTTCGTTCTCCCTAGGCTTATTCTTGTCCAATTAGGGTTTTTGACCAATCTTGTGCATCCAATAAGTTCATTTGTGTTATTGGATTAACATTAAGGTCATATTCGTCCTCCCTAGGCATATTCTTTTCCAATTAGGGTTTTTAACCAATCTTGTGCATCCAATAGGTGTGTTTGTGTCATTGGATGATCAATTAGGTCATTTTCGTCCTCCCTAGGCATATTCTTGTCCAATTAGGGTTTTTAACCAATCTTGTGCATCCAATAGGTGTGTTTGTGTCATTGGATGATCAATTAGGTCATTTTCGTCCTCCCTAGGCTTATTCTTGTCCAATTAGGGTTTTTAACCAATCTTGTGCATCCAATAAGTTCATTAGTGTCATTGGATGATCAATTAGGTCATTTTCGTCCTCCCTAGGCATATTATTATCCAATTAGGGTTTTTAACCAATCTTGTGCATCCAATAAGTTTGTTTGTGTCATTGAATTAATATTTAGGTCATTTTCGTCCTCCCTAGGCATATTCTTGTCCAATTAGGGTTTTTAACCAATCTTGTGCATCCAATAGGTGTGTTTGTGTCATTGGATGATCAATTAGGTCATTTTCGTCCTCCCTAGGCATATTCTTGTCCAATTAGGGTTTTTAACCAATCTTGTGCATCCAATAGGTGTGTTTGTGTCATTGGATGATCAATTAAGTCACTTTCGTCCTTTCTAGGCATATTCTTGTCCAATTAGGGTTTTTAACGAATCTTGTGCAACCAATAGGTGTGTTTGTGTCATTGGATGATCAATTAGGTCATTTTCGTCCTCCCTAGGCATATTCTTGTCCAATTAGGGTTTTTAACCAATCTTGTGCATCCAATAGGTGTGTTTGTGTCATTGGATGATCAATTAGGTCATTTTCGTCCTCCCTAGGCTTATTCTTGTCCAATTAGGGTTTTTAACCAATCTTTTGCATCTAATAGGTGTGT
Source organism: Cicer pinnatifidum (assembly GCA_037974775.1). Taxonomy (NCBI): domain Eukaryota; kingdom Viridiplantae; phylum Streptophyta; class Magnoliopsida; order Fabales; family Fabaceae; genus Cicer; species Cicer pinnatifidum. Next base: position 12,615 of record JBBPBR010001297.1, on the reverse strand, counting down.
ATGTGTCATTGGATGATCCATTAGGTCATTTTCGTCCTCCCTAGGCTTATTCTTGTCCAATTAGGGTTTTTAACCAATCTTGTGCATCCGATAAGTTTGTTTGTGTCATTGAATTAATATTTAGGTCATTTTCGTCCTCCCTAGGCATATTCTTGTCCAATTAGGGTTTTTAACCAATCTTGTGCATCCAATAGGTGTGTTTGTGTCATTGGATGATCAATTAGGTCATTTTCGTCCTCCCTAGGCATATTCTTGTCCAAGTTGGGTTTTTAAGAAATCTTGTGCATCCAATAGGTGTGTTTGTGTCGTTGGATGATCAATTAGGTCATTTTCGTCCTCCCTAGGCTTATTCTTGTCCAATTAGGGTTTTTAACCAATCTTGTGCATCCAATAGGTGTGTTTGTGTCATTGGATGATCAATTAGGTCATTTTCGTCCTCCCTAGGCTTATTCTTGTCCAACTAGGGTTTTTAACCAATCTTGTGCGTCCAATAAGTTCATTTGTGTCATTGGAAGATCAATTAGGTCATTTTCGTCCTCCCTAGGCATATTCTTGTCCAATTAGGGTTTTTAACCAATCTTGTGCATCCAATAGGTGTGTTTGTGTCATTGGATGATCAATTAGGTCATTTTCGTCCTCCCTAGGCTTATTCTTGTCCAATTAGGGTTTTTAACCAATCTTGTGCATCCAATAGGTGTGTTTGTGTCATTGGATGATCAATTGGGTCATTTTCGTCCTCCCTAGGCATATTCTGGTCCAATTAGGGTTTTTAACCAATCTTGTGCATCCAATAGGTGTGTTTGTGTCATTGGATGATCAATTCGGTCATTTTCGTCCTCCCTAGGCTTATTCTTGTCCAATTAGGGTTTTTAACCAATCTTGTGCATCTAATAGGTGTGTTTGTGTCATTGGATGATCAATTAGGTCATTTTCGTCCTCCCTAGGCTTATTCTTGTCCAATTAGGGTTTTTAACCAATCTTTTGCATCCAATAAGTTGAGTTGTGTCATTGGATTAACATTTAGGTCATTTTCGTTCTCCCTACGCTTATTCTTGTCCAATTAGGTTTTTTAACCAATCTTGTGCATCCAATAGGTGTGTTTGTGTCATTGGATGATCAATTAGGTCATTTTCGTCCTCCCTAGGCTTATTCTTGTCCAATTAGGGTTTTTAACCAATCTTGTACATCACATAAGGTCATTTGTGTCATTGGATTAACATTTAGGTCATTTTCGTCCTCCCTAGGCATATTCTTGTCCAATTAGGGTTTTTAACCCATCTTGTGCATCCAATAGGTGTGTTTGTGTCATTGGATGATCAATTAGGTCATTTTCGTCCTCCCTAGTCTTATTCTTGTCCAATTAGGGTTTTTAACCAATCTTGTGCATCCAATAGGTGTGTTTGTGTCATTGGATGATCAATTAGGTCATTTTCATCCTCTTTAGGCTTATTCTTCTCCAATTAGGGTTTTTAACCAATCTTGTGCATCCGATAAGTATGTTTGTGTCATTGAATTAATATTTAGATCATTTTCGTCCTCCCTAGGCATATTCTTGTCCAATTAGGGTTTTTAACCAATCTTGTGCATCCAATAGGTGTGTTTGTGTCATTGGATGATCAATTAGGTCATTTTCGTCCTCCCTAGGCTTATTCTTGTCCAATTAGGATTTTTAACCAATCTTGTACATCCAATAAGTTCATTTGTGTCATTGGATTAACTTTTAGGTCATTTTCGTCCTCCCTAGGCATATTCTTGTCCAATTAGGGTTTTTAACCAATCTTGTGCATCCAATAGGTTTGTTTGTGTCATTGGATGATCAATTAGGTCAGTTTCGTCCTCCCTAGGCTTATTCTTGTCCAATTAGGATTTTTAACCAATCTTGTACATCCAATAAGTTCATTTGTGTCATTGGATGATCAATTAGGTCATTTTCGTCCTCCCTAGGCTTATTCTTGTCCAATTAGGGTTTTTAACCAATCTTGTGCATCCAATAGGTGTGTTTGTGTCATTGGACGATCAATTAGGTCATTTTCGTCCTACCTAGCCATATTCTTGTCCGATTAGGGTTTTTAACCAATCTTGTGCATCCAATAAGTTGAGTTGTGTCATTAGATTAAGATTTAGGTCATTTTCGTCCTCCCTAGGCTTATTCTTGTCCAATTAGGGTTTTTAACCAATCTTTTGCATCCAATAAGTTGAGTTGTGTCATTGGGTTAACATTTAGGTCATTTTGGTCCTCCCTAGGCTTATTCTTGTCCATTTAGGGTTTTTAACCAATCTTGTGCATCCAATAGGTGTGTTTGTTTCATTGGATGATCAATTAGGTCATTTTCGTCCTCCCTAGGCCTATTCTTGTCCAATTAGGGTTTTTAATTGATCTTGTGCATCCAATAGGTGTGTTTGTGTCATTGGATGATCAATTAGGTCATTTTCGTCCTCTCTAGGCATATTCTTGTCCAATTAGGGTTTTTAACCAATCTTGTGCATCCAATAGGTGTGTTTGTGTCATTGGATGATCAATTAGGTCATTTTCGTCCTCCCTAGGCTTATTCTTGTCCAATTAGGGTTTTTAACCAATCTTGTGCATCCAATAAGTTGAGTTGTGTCATTGGATTAATATTTAGGTCATTTTCATTCTCCCTACGCTTATTCTTGTCCAATTAGGGTTTTTAACCAATCTTGTGCATCCAATAGGTGTGTTTGTGTCATTGGATGATCAATTAGATCATTTTCGTCCTCCCTAGGCATATTCTTGTCCAATTAGGGTTTTTAACCAATCTTGTGCATCCAATAGGTGTGTTTGTGTCATTGGATGATCAATTAGGTCACTTTCGTCCTCCCTAGGCTTATTCTTGTCCAATTAGTGTTTTTAACCGATCTTGTGCATCCAATAGGTGTGTTTGTGTCATTGGATGATCAATTAGGTCATTTTCGTCCTCCCTAGGCATATTCTTGTCCAATTAGGGTTTTTAACCAATCTTGTGCATCCAATAGGTGTGTTTGTGTCATTGGATGATCAATTAGGTCATTTTCGTCCTCCCTAGGCTTATTCTTGTCCAATTAGGGTTTTTAACCAATCTTGTACATCTAATAAGATCATTTGTGTCATTGGATTAACATTTAGGTCATTTTCGTCCTCCCTAGGCATTTTCTTGTCCAATTAGGGTTTTTAACCAATCTTGTGCATCCAATAGGTGTGTTTGTGTCATTGGATGATCAATTAGGTCATTTTCGTCCTCCCTAGGCTTATTCTTGTCCAATTAGGGTTTTTAACCAATCTTTGCATCCAATAACTTTGTTTGTGTCATTGAATTAATATTTAGGTCATTTTCGTCCTCCCTAGGCATATTCTTGTCCAATTAGGGTTTTTAACCAATCTTGTGCATCCAATAGGTGTGTTTGTGTCATTGGATGATCAATTAGGTCATTTTCGTCCTCCCTAGGCTTATTCTTGTCCAATTAGGGTTTTTAACCAATCTTGTGCATCCAATTGGTGTGTTTGTGTCATTGGATGATCAATTAGGTTATTTTCGTCCTTCCTAGGCTTATTCTTGTCCAATTAGGGTTTTTAACCAATCTTGTGCATCCAATAAGTTGAGTTGTGTCATTGGATTAACATTTAGGTCATTTTCGTCCTCCCTAGGCTTATTCTTGTCCAATTAGGGTTTTTAACCAATCTTGTGCATCCAATAGGTTTAGTTGTGTCATTGGATTAACATTTAGGTCATTTTCGTCCTCCCTAGGCTTATTCTTGTCCAATTAGGGTTTTTAACCAATCTTGTGCATCCAATAGGTGTGTTTGTGTCATTGGATGATCAATTAGGTCGTTTTCGTCCTCCCTAGGCATATTCTTGTCCAATTAGGGTTTTTAACCAATCTTGTGCATCCAATAAGTTCATTTGTGTCATTGGATTAACATTATGTCATTTTCGTCCTCCCTAGGCATATTCTTGTCCAATTAGGGTTTTTAACCAATCTTGTGCATCCAATAGGTGTGTTTGTGTCATTGGATGATCAATTAGGTTATTTTCGTCCTCCCTAGGCTTATTCTTGTCCAATTAGGGTTTTTAACCAATCTTGTGCATCCAATACGTTCATTTGTGTCATTGGATTAACATTTTGGTCATTTTCAACCTCCCTAGGCATATTCTTGTCCAATTAGAGTTTTAGACCAATCTTGTGCATCCAATAGGTCTGTTTGTGTCATTGGATGATCAATTAGGTTATTTTCGTCCTCCCTAGGCTTATTCTTGTCCAATTAGGATTTTTAACCAATCTTGTGCATCCAATAAGTTCATTTGTGTCATTGGATGATCAATTAGGTCATTTTCGTCCTCCCTAGGCATATTCTTGTCCAATTAGGGTTTTTAACCAATCTTGTGCATCCAATAGGTGTGTTTGTGTCATTGGATGATCAATTAGGTCACTTTCGTCCTCCCTAGGCTTATTCTTGTCCAATTAGGGTTTTTAACCGATCTTGTGCATCCAATAGGTGTGTTTGTGTCATTGGATGATCAATTAGGTCATTTTCGTCCTCCCTATGCATATTCTTGTCCAATTAGGATTTTTAACCAATCTTGTGCATCCAATAGGTGTGTTTGTGTCATTAGATGATCAATTAGGTCATTTTCGTCCTCCCAAGACTTATTCTTGTCCAATTAGGGTTTTTAACCAATCTTGTACATCTAAAAAGTTCATTTGTGTCATTGGATTAACATTTAGGTCATTTTCGTCCTCCCTAGGCGTATTCTTGTCCAATTAGGGTTTTTAACCCATCTTGTGCATCCAATAGGTGTGTTTGTGTCATTGGATGATCAATTAGGTCATTTTCGTCCTCCCTAGGCATATTCTTGTCCAATTAGGGTTTTTAACCAATCTTGTGCATCCAATAAGTTCATTTGTGTCATTGGATTAACATTATGTCATTTTCGTTCTCCCTAGGCATATTCTTGTCCAATTAGGGTTTTTAACCAATCTTGTGCATCCAATAGGTGTGTTTGTGTCATTGGATGATCAATTAGGTTATTTTCGTCCTCCCTAGGCTTATTCTTGTGCAATTCGGGTTTTTAACCAATCTTGTTCATCCAATACGTTCATTTGTGTCATTGGATTAACATTTAGGTCATTTTCGTCCTCCCTAGGCATTATCTTGTCCAATTAGAGTTTTAGACCAATCTTGTGCATCCAATAGGTGTGTTTGTGCCATTGGATGATCAATTAGGTTACTTTCGTCCTCCCTAGGCTTATTCTTGTCCAATTAGGGTTTTTAACTAATCTTGTGCATCCAATAAGTTCATTTGTGTCATTGGATGATCAATTAGGTCATTTTCTTCCTCCCTAGGCATATTCTTGTCCAATTAGGGTTTTTAACCAATCTTGTGCATCCAATAGGTGTGTTTGTGTCATTGGATGATCAATTAGGTCACTTTCGTCCTCCCTAGGCTTATTCTTGTCCAATTAGGGTTTTTAACCGATCTTGTGCATCCAATAGGTGTGTTTGTGTCATTGGATGATCAATTAGGTCATTTTCATCCTCCCTAGGCATATTCTTGTCCAATTAGGGTTTTTAACCAATCTTGTGCATCCAATAGGTGTGTTTGTGTAATTGGATGATCAATTAGGTCATTTTCGTCCTGCCTAGGCTTATTCTTGTCCAATTAGGGTTTTTAACCAATCTTGTACATCTAATAAGTTCATTTGTGTCATTGGATTAACATTTAGGTCATTTTCTTCCTCCCTAGGCATATTCTTGTCCAATTAGGGTTTTTAACCCATCTTGTGCATCCAATAGGTGTGTTTGTGTCATTGGATGATCAATTAGGTCATTTTCGTCATCCCTAGGCATATTCTTGTCCAATTAGGGTTTTTAACCAATCTTGTGCATCCAATAGGTGTGTTTGTGTCATTGGATGATCAATTGGGTCATTTTCGTCCTCCCTAGGCATATTCTGGTTCAATTAGGGTTTTTAACCAATCTTGTGCATCCAATAGGTGTGTTTGTGTCATTGGATGATCAATTAGGTTATTTTCGTCCTCCCTAGGCTTATTCTTGTCCAATTACGGTTTTTAACCAATCTTGTGCATCCAATACGTTCATTTGTGTCATTGGATTAACATTTAGGTCATTTTCGTCCTCCCTAGGCATATTCTTGTCCAATTAGAGTTTTAGACCAATCTTGTGCATCCAATAGGTGTGTTTGTGTCATTGGATGATCAATTAGGTTATTTTCGTCCTCCCTATGCTTATTCTTGTCCAATTAGGGTTTTTAACTAATCTTGTGCATCCAATAAGTTCATTTGAGTCATTGGATGATCAATTAGGTCATTTTCATCCTCCCTAGGCATATTCTTGTCCAATTAGGGTTTTTAACCAATCTTGTGCATCCAATAGGTGTGTTTGTGTCATTGGATGATCAATTAGGTCATTTTAGTCCTCCCTAGGCTTATTCTTGTCCAATTAGGGTTTTTAACCAATCTTGTACATCTAATAAGGTCATTTGTGTCATTGGATTAACATTTAGGTCATTTTCGTCCTCCCTAGGCATATTCTTGTCCAATTAGGGTTTTTAACCCATCTTGTGCATCCAATAGGTGTGTTTGTGTCATTGGATGATCAATTAGGTCATTTTCGTCCTCGCTAGGCTTATTCTTGTCCAATTAGGGTTTTTAACCAATCTTGTGCATCCAATAGGTGTGTTTGTGTCATTGGATGATCAATTAGGTCATTTTTGTCCTCCCTAGGCTTATTCTTGTCCAATTAGGGTTTTTAACCAATCTTGTGCGTCCAATAGGTGTGTTTGTGGCAATGGATGATCAATTAGGTCATTTTAGTCCTCCCTAGGCATATTCTTGTCCAATTAGGGTTTTTAACCAATCTTGTGCATCCAATAGGTGTGTTTGTGTCATTGGATGATCAATTAGGTCATTTTCGTCCTCCCTAGGCTTATTCTTGTCCAATTAGGGTTTTTAACCGATCTTGTGCATCCAATAGATGTGTTTGTGTCATTGGATGATCAATTAAGTCATTTTCGTCCTGCCTAGGTATATTCTTGTCCAATTAGAGTTTTTAACCAATCTTGTGGATCCAATAGTTGTGTTTGTGTCATTGGATGATCAATTAGGTCATTGTCGTCCTCCCTTTGCATATTCTTGTCCAATTAGGGTTTTTAACCAATCTTGTGCTTCCAATAGATGTGTTTGTGTCATTGGATGATCAATTAGGTCATTTTCGTCCTCCCTAGGCATATTCTTGTCCAATTAGGGTTTTTAACCAATCTTGTGCATCCAATAGGTGTGTTTGTGTCATTGGATGATCAATTAGGTCATTTTCGTCCTCCCTAGGCTTATTCTTGTCCAATTAGGGTTTTTAACCAATCTTGTGCATCTAATAGGGGTGTTTCTGTCATTGGATGATCAATTAGGTCATTTTCGTCCTCCCTAGGCATATTCTGGTCCAATTAGGGTTTTTAACCAATCTTGTGCATCCAATAGGTGTGTTTGTGTCATTGGATGATCAATTAGGTCATTTTCGTCCTCCCTAGGCTTATTCTTGTCCAATTAGGGTTTTTAACCAATCATGTGCATCCAATTGGTGTGTTTGTGTCATTTGATGATCAATTAGGTTATTTTCGTCCTCCCTAGGCTTATTCTTGTCCAATTAGGGTTTTTAACCAATCTTGTGCATCCAATAAGTTCATTTGTGTCATTGGATTAACATTTAGGTCATTTTCGTCCTCCCTAGGCATATTCTTGTCCAATTAGGGTTTTTAACCAATCTTGTGCATCCAATAGGTGTGTTTGTGTCATTGGATGATCAATTAGGTCATTTTCATCCTCCCTAGGCTTATTCTTGTGCAATTAGGGTTTTTAACCAATCTTGTGCATCCAATAACTTTGTTTGTGTCATTGAATTAATATTTAGGTCATTTTCGTCCTCCCTAGGCATATTCTTGTCCAATTAGGGTTTTTAACCAATCTTGTGCATCCAATAGGTGTGTTTGTGTCATTGGATGATCAATTAGGTCATTTTCGTCCTCCCTAGGCTTATTCTTGTCCAATTAGGGTTTTTAACCAATCTTGTGCATCCAATAGGTGTGTTTGTGTCATTGGATGATCAATTAGGTCATTTTCGTCCTTCCTAGGCTTATTCTTGTCCCATTAGGGTTTTTAACCAATCTTGTGCATCCAATAAGTTCATTTGTGTCATTGGATTAACATTTAGGTCATTTTCGTCCTCCCTAGGCATATTCTTGTCCAATTAGGGTTTTTAACCAATCTTGTGCATCCAATAGGTGTGTTTGTGTCATAGGATGATCAATTGGGTCATTTTCGTGCTCCCTAGGCTTATTCTTTTCCAATTAGGGTTTTTAACCAATCTTGTGCATCCAATAAGTTCATTTGTGTTATTGGATGATCAATTAGGTCATTTTCGTCCTCCCTAGGCTTATTCTTGTCCAATTAGGGTTTTTAACCAATCTTGTGCATCCAATAAGTTGAGTTGTGTCATTGGATTAACATTTAGGTCATTTTCGTCCTCCCTAGGCTTATTCTTGTCCAATTAGGGTTTTTAACCAATCTTGTGCATCCAATAAGTTGAGTTGTGTCATTGGATTAACATTTAGGTCATTTTCGTTAGGGTTTTTAACCAATCTTATGCATCCAATAAGTTTGTTTGTGTCATTGAATGATCAATTAGGTAATTTACGTCCTCCCTAGGCTTATTCTTGTCCAATTAGGGTTTTTAACCAATCTTGTGCATCCAATAAGTTGAGTTGTGTCGTTGGATTAACATTTAGGTCATTTTCGTCCTCCCTAGGCTTATTCTTGTCCAATTAGGGTTTTTAACCAATCTTGTGCATCCAATAAGTTTGTTTGTGTCATTGAATTAATATTTAGGTCATTTTCGTCCTCCCTAGGCTTATTCTTGTCCAGTTAGGGTTTTTAACCAATCTTGTGCATCCAATAGGTGTGTTTGTGTCATTGGATGATCAATTAGGTCATTTTCGTCCTCCCTAGGCTTATTCTTGTCCAGTTAGGGTTTTTAACCAATCTTGTGCATCCAATAAGTTCATTTGGGTCATTGGATTAACATTTAGGTCATTTTCGTCCTCCCTAGGCATATTCTTGTCCAATTAGGGTTTTTAACCAATCTTGTGCATCCAATAGGTGTGTTTGTGTCATTGGATGATCAATTAGGTCATTTTCGTCCTCCCTAGGCTTATTCTTGTCCAATTAGGGTTTTTAACCAATCTTGTGCATCTAATAGGTATGTTTGTGTCATTGGATGATCAATTAGGTCATTTTCCTCCTCCCTAGGCTTATTCTTGTCCAATTAGGGTTTTTAACCAATCTTGTGCATCCAATAAGTTGAGTTGTGTCATTGGATTAACATTTAGGTCATTTTCGTTCTCCCTAGGCTTATTCTTGTCCAATTAGGGTTTTTACCCAATCTTGTGCATCCAATAAGTTCATTTGTGTTATTGGTTTAACATTTAGGTCATATTCGTCCTCCCTAGGCATATTGTTGTCCAATTAGGGTTTTTAACCAATCTTGTGCATCCAATAGGTGTGTTTGTGTCATTGGATGATCAATTAGGTCATTTTCGTCCTCCCTAAGCTTATTCTTGTCCAATTAGGGTTTTTAACCAATCTTGTGCATCCAATAAGTTGAGTTGTGTCATTGGATTAAAATTTAGGTAATTTTCATTCTCCCTAGGCTTATTCTTGTCCAATTAGGTTTTTAACCAATCTTGTGCATCCAATAAGTTCATTTGTGTCATTGGATTAACATTTAGGTCATTTTCGTCCACCCTAGGCATATTCTTGTCCAATTTGGGTTTTTAACCAATCTTGTGCATCCAATAGGTGTGTTTGTGTCAATGGATGATCAATTAGGTCATTTTCGTCCTCCCTAGGCTTATTCTTGTCCAATTAGGGTTTTTAACCAATCTTGTGCATCCAATAACTTTGTTTGTGTCATTGAATTAATATTTAGGTCATTTTCGCCCTCCGTAGGCATAAGCTTGTCCAATTAGGGTTTTTAACCAATCTTGTGCATCCAATAGTTGTGTTTGTGTCATTGGATGATCAATTAGGTCATTTTCATCCTCCCGAGGCTTATTCTTATCCAATTAGGATTTTTAACCAATCTTCTGCATCCAATAACTTTGTTTGTGTCATTGAATTAATATTTAGGTCATTTTCGTCCTCCCTAGGCATATTCTTGTCCAATTAGGGTTTTTAACCAATCTTGTGCATCCAATAGGTGTGTTTGTGTCATTGGATGATCAATTAGGTCATTTTCATCCTCCCTAGGCTTATTCTTGTCCAATTAGGGTTTTTAACCAATCTTGTGCAACCAATAAGTTCATTTGTGTCATTGGATTAACATTTAGGTCATTTTCGTCCACCCTAGGCATATTCTTGTCCAATTAGGGTTTTTAACCAATCTTGTGCATCCAATAGGTGTGTTTGTGTCATTGGATGATCATTTAGGTCATTTACGTCCTCTCTAGGCTTATTCTCGACCAATTAGGGTTTTTAACCAATCTTGTGCATCCAATAAGTTCATTTGTGTCATTGGATTAACATTTAGGTCATTTTTGTCCTCCCTAGGCAAAGTCTTGTCGAATTAGAGTTTTTAACCAATCTTGTGCATCCAATAGGTTAGTTTGTGTCATTTGATGATCAACTAGGTCATTTTCGTCCTCCCTAGGCTTATTCTTGTTCATTTAGGGTTTTTAATCAATCTTGTGCATCCAATAAGTTCATTTGTGTCATTGGATTAACATTTAGGTCATTTTCGTCCTCCCTAGGCATATTCTTGTCCAATTAGGGTTTTTAACCAATCTTGTGCATCCAATAGGTGTGTTTGTGTCATTGGATGATCAATTAGGTCATTTTCATCCTCCCTAGGCTTATTCTTGTCCAATTAGGGTTTTTAACCAATCTTGTACATCTAATAAGGTCATTTGTGTCATTGGATTAACATTTAGGTCATTTTCGTCCTCCCTAGGCATATTCTTGTCCAATTAGGGTTTTTAACCCATCTTGTGCATCCAATAGGTGTGTTTGTGTCATTGGATGATCAATTAGGTCATTTTCGTCCTCGCTAGGCTTATTCTTGTCCAATTAGGGTTTTTAACCAATCTTGTGCATCCAATAGGTGTGTTTGTGTCATTGGATGATCAATTGGGTCATTTTCGTCCTCCCTAGGCATATTCTGGTCCAATTAGGGTTTTTAACCAATCTAGTGCATCCAATAGGTGTGTTTGTGTCATTGGATGATCAATTCGGTCATTTTCGTCCTCCCTAGGCTTATTCTTGTCCAATTAGGGTTTTTAACCAATCTTGTGCATCTAATAGGTGTGTTTGTGTCATTGGATGATCAATTAGGTCATTTTCGTCCTCCCTAGGCTTATTCTTGTCCAATTAGGGTTTTTAACCAATCTTTTGCATCCAATAAGTTGAGTTGTGTCATTGGATTAACATTTAGGTCATTTTCGTTCTCCCTACGGTTATTCTTGTCCAATTAGGTTTTTTAACCAATCTTGTGCATCCAATAGGTGTGTTTGTGTCATTGGATGATCAATTAGGTCATTTTCGTCCTCCCTAGGCTTATTCTTGTCCAATTAGGGTTTTTAACCAATCTTGTACATCTAATAAGGTCATTTGTTTCATTGGATTAACATTTAGGTCATTTTCGTCCTCCCTAGGCATATTCTTGTCCAATTAGGGTTTTTAACCCATCTTGTGCATCCAATAGGTGTGTTTGTGTCATTGGATGATCAATTAGGTCATTTTCGTCCTCCCTAGGCTTATTCTTGTCCAATTAGGGTTTTTAACCAATCTTGTGCATCCAATAGGTGTGTTTGTGTCATTGGATGATCAATTGGGTCATTTTCGTCCTCCCTAGGCATATTCTGGTCCAATTAGGGTTTTTAACCAATCTTGTGCATCCAATAGGTGTGTTTGTGTCATTGGATGATCAATTCGGTCATTTTTGTCCTCCCTAGGCTTATTCTTGTCCAATTAGGGTTTTTAACCAATCTTGTGCATCTAATAGGTGTGTTTGTGTCATTGGATGATCAATTAGGTCATTTTCGTCCTCCCTAGGCTTATTCTTGTCCAATTAGGGTTTTTAACCAATCTTTTGCATCCAATAAGTTGAGTTGTGTCATTGGATTAACATTTAGGTCATTTTCGTTCTCCGTACGCTTATTCTTGTCCAATTAGGTTTTTTAACCAATCTTGTGCATCCAATAGGTGTGTTTGTGTCATTGGATGATCAATTAGGTCATTTTCGTCCTCCCTAGGCATATTCTTGTCCAATTAGGGTTTTTAACCAATCTTGTGCATCCAATTGGTATGTTTGTGTCACTGGATGATCAATTAGGTCATTTTCGTCCTCCCTAGGCTTATTCTTGTCCAATTAGGGTTTTTAACCAATCATGTGCATCCAATAAGTTCAATTGTGTCATTGGATTAACATTATGTCATTTTCGTCCTCCCTAGGCATATTCTTGTCCAATTAGGGTTTTTAACCAATCTTGTGCATCCAATAGGTGTGTTTGTGTCATTGGATGATCAATTAGGTCACTTTCGTCCTCCCTAGGC
>JBBPBR010001296.1:584-23045 GCA_037974775.1 Cicer pinnatifidum | reverse complement strand
TCCTCCCTAAGCTTATTCTTGTCCAATTAGGGTTTTTAACCAATCTTGTGCATCTAATAGGTGTGTTTGTGTCATTGGATGATCAATTAGGTCATTTTCGTCCTCCCTAGGCTTATTCTTGTCCAATTAGGGTTTTTAACCAATCTTTTGCATCCTATAAGTTGAGTTGTGTCATCGGATTAACATTTAGGTCATTTTCGTTCTCCCTACGCTTATTCTTGTCCAATTAGGTTTTTTAACCAATCTTGTGCATCCAATAGGTGTGTTTGTGTCATTGAATGATCATTTAGGTCATTTTCGTCCTCCCTAGGCTTGTTCTTGTCCAATTAGGATTTTTAACCAATCTTGTGCATCCAATAGGTATGTTTGTGTCATTGGATGATCAATTAGGTCATTTTCGTCCTCCCTAGGCTTATTCTTGTCCAAATAGGGTTTTTAACCAATCTTGTGCATCCAATAAGTTCAATTGTGTCATTGGATTAACATTATGTCATTTTCGTCCTCCCTAGGCATATTCTTGTCCAATTAGGGTTTTTAACCAATCTTGTGCATCCAATAGGTGTGTTTGTGTCATTGGATGATCAATTAGGTCATTTTCGTCCTCCCTAGGCTTATTCTTGTCCAATTAGGGTTTTTAACCAATCTTGTGCATCCAATAGGTGTGTTTGTGTCATTGGATGATCAATTAGGTCATTTTCGTCCTCCCTAGACTTATTCTTGTCCAATTAGGATTTTTAACCAATCTTGTACATCTAATAAGTTCATTTGTGTCATTGGATTAACATTTAGGTCATTTTCGTCCTCCCTAGGCATATTCTTGTCCAATAAGGGTTTTTAACCCATCTTGTGCATCCAATAGGTGTGTTTGTGTCATTGGATGATCAATTAGGTCATTTTCGTCCTCCCTAGGCTTATTCTTGTCCAATTAGGGTTTTTAACCAATCTTGTGCATCCAATAGGTGTGTTTGTGTCATTGAATGATCAATAAGGTCATTTTCGTCCTCCCTAGGCTTATTCTTGTCCAATTAGGGTTTTTAACCAATCTTGTGCATCCAATAGGTGTGTTTGTGTCGATGGATGATCAATTAAGTCATTTTCGTCCTCCCTAGGCTTATTCTTGTCCAATTACGGTTTTTAACCAATCTTGTGCATCCAATAAGTTCATTTGTGTCATTGGATGATCAATTAGGTCATTTTCGTCCTCCCTAGGCATATTCTTGTCCAATTAGGGTTTTTAACCAATCTTGTGCATCCAATAGGTGTGTTTGTGTCATTGGATGATCAATTAGGTCATTTTCGTCCTCCCTAAGCATATTCTTGTCCAACTAGGGTTTTTAACCAATCTTGTGCTTCCAATAGGTGTGTTTGTGTCATTGGATGATCAATTAGGTCATTTTCGTCCTCCCTAGGCTTATTCTTGTCCAATTAGGGTTTTTAACCATTCTTGTGCATCCAATAAGTTTGTTTGTGTCATTGAATTAATATTTAGGTCATTTTCGTCCTCCCTAGGCATATTCTTGTCCAATTAGGGTTTTTAACCAATCTTGTGCATCTAATAGGTGTGTTTGTGTCATTGGATGATCAATTAGGTCATTTTCGTCCTCCCAAGCTTATTGTTGTCCAATTATGGTTTTTAACTAATCTTGTGCATCCAATAGGTGTGTTTGTGTCATTGGATGATCAATTAGGTCATTTTCGTCCTCCCGAGGCATATTCTTGTCCAATTAGGGTTTTTAACCAATCTTGTGCATCCAATAGGTGTGTTTGTGTCATTGGATGATCAATTAGGTCATTTTCGTCCTCCCTAGGCTTATTCTTGTCCAATTAGGGTTTTTAACCAATCTTGTGCATCCGATAAGTTTGTTTGCGTCATTGAATTAATTTTAGGTCATTTTCGTCCTCCTTAGGCATATTCTTGTCCAATTAGGGTTTTTAACCAATCTTGTGCATCCAATAGGTGTGTTTGTGTCATTGGATGATCAATTAGGTCATTTTCGTCCTCCCTAGGCTTATTCTTGTCCAATTAGGGTTTTTAACCAATCTTGTGCATCCAATAAGTTCATTAGTGTCATTGGATGATCAATTAGGTGATTTTCGTCCTCCCTAGGCATATTCTTGTCCAATTAGGGTTTTTAACCAATCTTGTGCATCCAATAGGTGTGTTTGTGTCATTGGATGATCAATTAGGTCATTTTCGTCCTCCCTAGGCTTATTCTTGTCCAATTAGGGTTTTTAACCAATCTTGTGCATCCGATAAGTTTGTTTGTATCATTGAATTAATATTTAGGTCATTTTCGTCCTTCCTAGGCATATTCTTGTCCAATTAGGGTTTTTAACCAATCTTGTGCATCCAATAGGTGTGTTTGTGTCATTGGATGATCAATTAGGTCATTTTCGTCCTCCCTAGGCTTATTCTTGTCCAATTATGGTTTTTAACCAATCTTGTGCATCCAATAGGTGTGTTTGTGTCATTGGATGATCAATTAGGTCATTTTCGTCCTCCCTAGGCATATTCTTATCCAATTAGGGTTTTTAACCAATCTTGTGCATCCAATAGGTGTGTTTGTGTCATTGGATGATCAATTAGGTCATTTTCGCCCTTTATATGCTTATTCTAGTCCAATTAGGGTTTTTAACCAATCTTGTGCATCCAATAAGTTCATTTGTGTCATTGGATGATCAATTAGGTCATTTTCGTCCTCCCTAGGCATATTCTTGTCCAACTAGGGTTTTTAACCAATCTTGTGCATCCAATAGGTGTGTTTGTGTCTTTGGATGATCAATTAGGTCATTTTCATCCTCCCTAGGCTTATTCTTGTCCAATTAGGGTTTTTAACCAATCTTGTGCATCCAATAGGTGTGTTTGTGTCATTGGATGATCTATTAGGTCATTTTCGTCCTCGCTAGGCTTATTCTTGTCCAATTAGGGTTTTTAACCAATCTTGTTCATCCAATAAGTTTGTTTGTGTCATTGAATTAATATTTAGGTCCTTTTCGTCCTCCCTAGGCATATTCTTGTCCAATTAGGGTTTTTAACCAATCTTGTGCATCCAATAGGTGTGTTTGTGTCATTGGATGATCAATTAGGTCATTTTCGTCCTCCCTAGGCTTATTCTTGTCCAATTAGGGTTTTTAACCAATCTTGTGCATCCAATAGGTGTGTTTGTGTCATTGGATGATCAATTAGGTCATTTTCGTCCTCCCTAGGCTTATTCTTGTCGAATTAGGGTTCTTAACCAATCTTGTGCATCCGATAAGTTTGTTTGTGTCATTGAATTAATATTTAGGTCATGTTCGTCCTCCCTAGGCATATTCTTGTCCAATTAGGGTTTTTAACCAATCTTGTGCATCCAATAGGTGTGTTTGTGTCATTGGATGATCAATTAGGTCATTTTCGTCCTCCCTAGGCTTATTCTTGTCCAATTAGGGTTTTTAACCGATCTTGTGCATCCAATAGATGTGTTTGTGTCATTGGATGATCAATTAAGTCATTTTCGTCCTGCCTAGGTATATTCTTGTCCAATTAGAGTTTTTAACCAATCTTGTGGATCCAATAGTTGTGTTTGTGTCATTGGATGATCAATTAGGTCATTGTCGTCCTCCCTTTGCATATTCTTGTCCAATTAGGGTTTTTAACCAATCTTGTGCTTCCAATAGATGTGTTTGTGTCATTGGATGATCAATTAGGTCATTTTCGTCCTCCCTAGGCATATTCTTGTCCAATTAGGGTTTTTAACCAATCTTGTGCATCCAATAGGTGTGTTTGTGTCATTGGATGATCAATTAGGTCATTTTCGTCCTCCCTAGGCTTATTCTTGTCCAATTAGGGTTTTTAACCAATCTTGTGCTTCCAATAGGTGTATTTGTGTCATTGGATGATCAATTAGGTCATTCTCGTCCTCCCTAGGCTTATTAATGTCCAATTAGGGTTTTTAACCAATTTTGTGCATCCAATGAGTTTGTTTGTGTCACTGAATTAATATTTAGATCATTTTCGTCCTCCCTAGGCATATTCTTGTCCAATTAGGGTTCTTAACCAATCTTGTGCATCCAATAGGTGTGTTTGTTTCACTGGATGATCAATTAGGTCATTTTCGTCCTCCCTAGGCATATTCTTGTCCAATTAGGGTTTTTAACCAATCTTGTGCATCCAATAGGTGTGTTTGTGTCATTGGATGATCAATTAGGTCATTTTCGTCCTCCCTAGGCTTATTCTTGTCCAATTAGGGTTTTTAACCAATCTTGTGCTTCCAATAGGTGTGTTTATGTCATTGGATGATCGATTAGGTCATTTTCGTCCTCCCTAGGCATATTCTTGTCCAATTAGGGTTTTTAACCAATCTTGTGCATCCAATAGGTGTGTTTGTGTCATTGGATGATCAATTAGGTCATTTTCGTCCTCCCTAGGCTTATTCTTGTCCAATTACGGTTTTTAACCAATCTTGTACATCTAATAAGTTCATTTGTGTCATTGGATTAACATTTAGGTCATTTTCGTCCTCCCTAGGCATATTCTTGTCCAATTAGGGTTTTTAACCCATCTTGTGCATCCAATAGGTGTGTTTGTGTCATTGGATGATCAATTAGGTCATTTTCGTCCTCCCTAGGCTTATTCTTGTCCAATTAGGGTTTTTAACCAATCTTGTGCATCCAATCAGTTGAGTTGTGTCATTGGATTAACATTTAGGTCATTTTCGTCCTCCCTAGGCTTATTCTTGTCCAATTAGGGTTTTTAACCAATCTTGTGCATCCAATAGGTGTGTTTGTGTCATTGGATGATCAATTAGGTCATTTTCGTCCTACATAGGCTTATTCTTGTCCAATTAGGGTTTTTAACCAATCTTGTGCATCCAATAAGTTGAGTTGTGTCATTGGATTAACATTTAGGTCATTTTCGTCCTCCCTAGGCTTATTCTTGTCCAATTAGGGTTTTTAACTAATCTTGTGCATTCAATAAGTTCATTTGTGTCATTTGATGATTTATTAGGTCATTTTCGTCCTCCCTAGGCATATTCTTGTCCAATTAGGGTTTTTAACCAATCTTGTGCATCCAATAGGTGTGTTTGTGTCATTGGATGATCAATTAGGTCATTTTCGTCCTCCCTAGGCTTATTCTTGTCCAATTAGGGTTTTTAACCAATCCTGTGCGTCCAATAACTTTGTTTGTGTCATTGAATTAATATTTAGGTCATTTTTTCGTCCTCCCTAGGCATATTCTTGTCCAATTAGGGTTTTTAACCAATCTTGTGCATCCAATAGGTGTGTTTGTGTCATTGGATGATCAATTAGGTCATTTTCGTCCTCCCTAGGCTTATTCTTGTCCAATTAGAGTTTTTAACCAGTCTTGTGCATCCAATAGGTGTGTTTGTGTCATTGGAAGATCAATTAGGTCATTTTCGTCCTCCCTAGGCATATTCTTGTCCAATTAGGGTTTTTAACCAATCTTGTGCATCCAATAGGTGTGTTTGTGTCATTGGATGATCAATTAGGTCATTTTCGTCCTCCCTAGGCTTATTCTTGTCCAATTAGGGTTTTTAACCAATCTTGTGCATCTAATAGGTGTGTTTGTGTCATTGGATGATCAATTAGGTCATTTTCGTCCTCCCTATGCTTATTCTTGTCCAATTAGGGTTTTTAACCAATCTTGTGCATCGAATAAGTTGAGTTGTGTCATTGGATTAACATTTAGGTCATTTTCGTCCTCCCTAGGCATATTCTTGTCCAATTAGGGTTTTTAACCAATCTTGTGCATCCAATAGGTGTGTTTGTGTCATTGGATGATCAATTAGGTCACTTTCGTCCTCCCTAGGCTTATTCTTGTCCAATTAGGGTTTTTAACCGATCTTGTGCATCCAATAGGTGTGTTTGTGTCATTGGATGATCAATAAAGGTCATTTTCGTCCTCCCTAGGCATATTCTTGTCCAATTAGGGTTTTTAACCAATCTTGTGCATCCAATAGGTGTGTTTGTGTCATTGGATGATCAATTAGGTCATTTTCGTCCTCCCTAGACTTATTCTTGTCCAATTAGGGTTTTTAACCAATCTTGTGCATCCAATAACTTTGTTTGTGTCATTGAATTAATATTTAGGTCATTTTCGTCCTCCCTAGGTATATTCTTGTCCAATTAGGGTTTTTAACCAATCTTGTGCATCCAATAGGTGTGTTTGTGTCATTGGATGATCAATTAGGTCTTTTTAGTCCTCCCTAGGCTTATTCTTGTCCAATTAGGGTTTTTAACAAATCTTGTGCATCCAATAAGTTCATTTGTGTCATTGGATGATCAATTAGGTCATTTTCGTCCTCCCTAGGCATATTCTTGTCCAATTAGGGTTTTTAACCAATCTTGTGCATCCAATAGGTGTGTTTGTGTCATTGGATGATCAATTAGGTCATTTTCGTCCTCCCTAGACTTATTCTTGTCCAATTAGGGTTTTTAACCAATCTTGTGCATCCAATAACTTTGCTTGTGTCATTGAATTAATATTTAGGTCATTTTCGTCCTCCCTAGGCATATTCTTGTCCAATTAGGGTTTTTAACCAATCTTGTGCATCCAATAGGTGTGTTTGTGTCATTGGATGATCAATTAGGTCATTTTCGTCCTCCCTAGGCTTATTCTTGTCCAATTAGGGTTTTTAACAAATCTTGTGCATCCAATAAGTTCATTTGTGTCATTGGATGATCAATTAGGTCATTTTCGTCCTCCCTAGGCATATTCTTGTCCAATTAGGGTTTTTAACCAATCTTGTGCATCCAATAGGTGTATTTGTGTCATTGGATGATCAATTAGGTTATTTTCGTCGTTCCTAGGCTTACTCTTGTCCAATTAGGGTTTTTAACCAATGTTGTGCATCCCATAAGTTCATTTGTGTCATTGGATTAACATTTAGGTCATTTTCGTCCTCCTTAGACATATTCTTGTCCAATTAGGGTTTTTAACCAATCTTGTGCATCCAATAACTTTGTTTGTGTCATTGAATTAATATTTAGGTCATTTTCGTCCTCCCTAGGCATATTCTTGTCCAATTAGGGTTTTTAACCAATCTTGTGCATCCAATAGGTGTGTTTGTGTCATTGGATGATCAATTAGGTCATTTTCGTCCTCCCTAGGCTTATTCTTGTCCAATTAGGGTTTTTAACCAATCTTGTTCATCCAATAGGTGTGTTTGTGTCAATGGATGATCAATTAGGTCGTTTTCGTCGTCCCTAGGCTTATTCATGTCCAATTAGGGTTTTTAACCAATCTTGTGCATCCAATAGGTGTGTTTGTGTCATTGGATGATCAATTAGGTCATTTTCGTCCTACCTAGACTTATTCTTGTCAAATTAGGGTTTTTAATCAATCTTGTGCATCCAATAACTTTGTTTGTGTCATTGAATTAATATTTAGGTCATTTTCGTCCTCCCTAGGCATATTCTTGTCCAATTAGGGTTTTTAACCAATCTTGTGCATCCAATAGGTGTGTTTGTGTCATTGGATGATCAATTAGGTCATTTTCGTCCTCCCTAGGCTTATTCTTGTCCAATTAGGGTTTTTAACCAATCTTGTGCATCCAATAGGTGGGTTTTGTCATTAGATGATCCATTAGGTCATTTTCGTCCTCCCTAGGCTTATTCTTGTCCAATTAGGGTTTTTAACCAATCTTGTGCATCTAATAGGTGTGTTTGTGTCATTGGATGATCAATTAGGTCATTTTCGTCCTCCCTAGGCTTATTCTTGTCCAATTAGGGTTTTTAACCAATCTTGGCCTTCCGATAAGTTTGTTTGTGTCATTGAATTAATATTTAGGTCATTTTCGTCCTCCCTAGGCATATTCTTGTCCAATTAGGGTTTTTAACCAATCTTGTGCATCCAATAGGTGTGTTTGTGTCATTGGATGATCAATTAGGTCATTTACGTCCTCCCTAGGCTTATTCTTGTCCAATTAGGGTTTTTAACCAATCTTGTGCATCCAATAACTTTGTTTATGTCATTGAATTAATATTTAGGTCATTTTCGTCCTCCCTAGGCATATTCTTGTCCAATTAGGGTTTTTAACCAATCTTGTGCATCCAATAGGTGTGTTTGTGTCATTGGATGATCAATTAGGTCATTTTCGTCCTCCCTAGGCTTATTCTTGTCCAATTAGGGTTTTTAACCAATCTTGTGCATCTAATAGGTGTGTTTGTGTCATTGGATGATCAATTAGGTCATTTTCGTCCTCCCAAAGCTTATTCTTGTCCAATTAGGGTTTTTAACCAATGTTGTGCATCCGATAAGTTTGTTTGTGTCATTGAATTAATATTTAGGTCATTTTCGTCCTCCCTAGGCATATTCTTGTCCAATTAGGGTTTTTAACCAATCTTGTGCATCCAATAGGTGTGTTTGTGTCATTGGATGATCAATTAGGTCATTTTCGTCCTCCCTAGGCTTATTCATGTCCAATTAGGGTTTTTAACCAATCTTGTGCATCCAATAACTTTGTTTGTGTCATTTAATTAATATTTAGGTAATTTTCGTCCTCCCTAGGCATATTCTTGTCCAATTAGGGTTTTTAACCAATCTTGTGCATCCAATAGGTGTGTTTGTGTCATTGGATGATCAATTAGGTCATTTTCGTCCTCCCTAGGCTTATTCTTGTCCAATTAGGGTTTTTAACCAATCTTGTGCATCCAATAAGTTCATTTGTGTCATTGGATTAACATTTAGGTCATTTTCGTCCTCCCTAGGCATATTCATGTCCAATTAGAGTTTTAGACCAATCTTGTGCATCCAATAGGTGTGTTTGTGTCATTGGATGATCAATTAGGTTATTTTCGTCCTCCCTAGGCTTATTCTTGTCCAATTAGGGTTTTTAACCAATCTTGTGCATCCAATAAGTTGAGTTGTGTCATTGGATTAACATTTAGGTCATTTTCGTCCTCCCTAGGCATATTCTTGTCCAATTAGGGTTTTTAACCAATCTTGTGCATCCAATAGGTGTGTTTGTGTCATTGGATGATCAATTAGGTCATTTTCGTCCTCCCTAGGCTTATTCTTGTCCAATTAGGGTTTTTAACCAATCTTGTGCATCCAATAAGTTGAGTTGTGTCATTGGATTAACATTTAGGTCATTTTCATCCTCCCTAGGCATATTCTTGTCCAATTAGGGTTTTTAACCAATCTTGTAGATCCAATAAGTACATTTGTGTCATTGGATTAACATTATGTCATTTTCGTCCTCCCTAGGCATATTCTTGTCCAATTAGGGTTTTTAACCAATCTTGTGCATCCAATAGGTGTGTTTGTGTCATTGGATGATCAATTAGGTCATTTTCGTCCTCCCTAGGCTTATTCTTGTCCAATTAGGGTTTTTAACCAATCTTGTGCATCCAATAAGTTGAGTTGTGTCATTGGATTAATATTTAGGTCATTTTTCGTTCTCCCTACGCTTATTCTTGTCCAATTAGGTTTTTTAACCAATCTTGTGCATCCAATAGGTGTGTTTGTGTCATTGGATAATCAATTAGGTCATTTTCGTCCTCCCTAGGCATATTCTTGTCCAATTAGGGTTTTTAACCAATCTTGTGCATCCAATAGGTGTGTTTGTGTCATTGGATGATCAATTAGGTCATTTTCGTCCTCCCTAGGCTTATTCTTGTCCAATTAGGGTTTTTAACCAATCTTGTACATCTAATAAGGTCATTTGTGTCATTGGATTAACATTTAGGTCATTTTCGTCCTCCCTAGGCATATTCTTGTCCAATTAGGGTTTTTAACCCATCTCGTGCATCCAATAGGTGTGTTTGTGTCATTGGATGATCAATTAGGTCATTTTCGTCCTCCCTAGGCTTATTCTTGTCCAATTAGGGTTTTTAACCAATCTTGTGCATCCAATAGGTGTGTTTGTGTCATTGGATGATCAATTGGGTCATTTTCGTCCTCCCTAGGCATATTCTGGTCCAATTAGGGTTTTTAACCAATCTTGTGCATCCAATAGGTGTGTTTGTGTCATTGGATGATCAATTCGGTCATTTTCGTCCTCCCTAAGCTTATTCTTGTCCAATTAGGGTTTTTAACCAATCTTGTCCATCTAATAGGTGTGTTTGTGTCATTGGATGATCAATTAGGTCATTTTCGTCCTCCCTAGGCTTATTCTTGTCCAATTAGGGTTTTTATCCAATCTTTTGCATCCAATAAGTTGAGTTGTGTCATTGGATTAACATTTAGGTCATTTTCGTCCTCCCTAGGCATATTCTTGTCCAATAAGAGTTTTAGACCAATCTTGTGCATCCAATAGGTGTGTTTGTGTCATTGGATGATCAATTAGGTTATTTTCGTCCTCCCTAGGCTTATTCTTGTCCAATTAGGGTTTTTAACTAATCTTGTGCATCAAATAAGTTCATTTGTGTCATTGGATGATCAATTAGGTCATTTTCGTCCTCCCTAGGCATATTCTTGTCCAATTAGGGTTTTTAACCAATCTTGTGCATCCAATAGGTGTGTTTGTGTCATTGGATGATCAATTAGGTCACTTTCGTCCTCCCTAGGCTTATTCTTGTCCAATTAGGGTTTTTACCGATCTTGTGCATCCAATAGGTGTGTTTGTGTCATTGGATGATCAATTAGGTCATTTTCGTCCTCCTTAGGGTTATTCTTGTCCAATTAGGGTTTTTAACCAATCTTGTGCATCCAATAGGTGTGTTTGTGTCATTGGATGATCAATTAGGTCATTTTCGTCCTCCCTAGGCTTATTCTTGTCCAATTAGGGTTTTTAACCAATCTTGTGCATCCAATAAGTTCAATTGTGTCATTGGATTAACATTATGTCATTTTCGTCCTCCCTAGGCATATTCTTGTCCAATTAGGGTTTTTAACCAATCTTGTGCATCTTATAGGTGTGTTTGTGTCATTGGATGATCAATTAGGTTATTTTCGTCCTCCCTAGGCTTATTCTTGTCCAATTAGGGTTTTTAACCAATCTTGTGCATCCAATACGTTCATTTGTGTCATTGGATTAACATTTAGGTCATTTTCGTCCTCCCTAGGCATATTCTTGTCCAATTAGAGTTTTAGACCAATCTTGTGCATCCAATAGGTGTGTTTGTGTCATTGGAGGATCAATTAGGTTATTTTCGTCCTCCCTAGGCTTATTCTTGTCCAATTAGGGTTTTTAACTAATCTTGTGCATCAAATAAGTTCATTTGTGTCATTGGAAGATCAATTAGGTCATTTTCGTCCTCCCTAGGCATATTCTTGTCCAATTAGGGTTTTTAACCAATCTTGTGCATCCAATAGGTGTGTTTGTGTCATTGGATGATCAATTAGGTCACTTTCGTCCTCCCTAGGCTTATTCTTGTCCAATTAGGGTTTTTAACCGATCTTGTGCATCCAATAGCTGTGTTTGTGTCATTGGATGATCAATTAGGTCATTTTCGTCCTCCCTAGGCATATTCTTGTCCAATTAGGGTTTTTAACCAATCTTGTGCATCCAATAGGTGTGTTTGTGTCATTGGATGATCAATTAGGTCATTTTCGTCCTCCCTAGGCTTATTCTTGTCCAATTAGGGTTTTTAACCAATCTTGGGCATCCGATAAGTTTGTTTGTGTCATTGAATTAATATTTAGGTCATTTTCGTCCTCCCTAGGCATATTCTTGTCCAATTAGGGTTTTTAACCAATCTTGTGCATCAAATAGGTGTGTTTGTGTCATTGGATAATCAATTAGGTCATTTTCGTCCTCCCTAGGCTTATTCTTGTCCAATTAGGGTTTTTAACCAATCTTGTTCATCCAATATGTTTGTTTGTGTCATTGGATGATCAATTAGGTCATTTTCGTCCTCCCTAGGCATATTCTTGTCCAATTAGGGTTTTTAACCAATCTTGTGCATCCAATAGGTGTGTTTGTGTCATTGGATGATCAATTAGGTCATTTTCGTCCTCCCTAGGCTTATTCTTGTCCAATTAGGGTTTTTAACCAATCTTGTGCATCTAATAGGTGTGTTTTTGTCATTGGATGATCAATTAGGTCATTTTCGTCCTTCCTAGGCTTATTCTTGTCCAATTAGGGTTTTTAACCAATTTTGTGCATCCGATAAGTTTGTTTGTGTCATTGAATTAATATTTAGGTCATTTTCGTCTTCCCTAGGCATATTCTTGTCCAATTAGGGTTTTTAACCAATCTTGTGCATCCAATAGGTGTGTTTGTGTCATTGGATGATCAATTAGGTCATTTTCGTCCTCCCTAGGCTTATTCTTGTCCAATTAGGGTTTTTAGCCAATCTTGTGCATCCGATAAGTTTGTTTGTGTCATTGAATTAATATTTAGGTCATTTTCGTCTTCCCTAGGCATATTCTTGTCCAATTAGGGTTTTTAACCAATCTTGTGCATCCAATAGGTGTGTTTGTGTCATTGGATTAACATTTAGGTCATTTTCGTCCTCCCTAGCCTTATTCTTGCCCAATTAGGGTTTTTAACCAATCTTGTGCATCCAATAAGTTGAGTTGTGTCATTGGATTAACATTTAGGTCATTTTCGTCCTCCCTAGGCTTATTCTTGTCCAATTAGGGTTTTTAACCAATCTTGTGCATCCAATAGGTGTGTATGTGTCATTGGATGATCAATTAGATTATTTTCGTCCTCCCTAGGCTTATTCTTGTCCAATTAGGGTTTTTAACCAATCTTGTGCAACCAATAGGTGTTTAACCAATCTTGTGCATCCAATAGGTGTGTTTGTGGCAATAGATGATCAATTAGTTCGTTTTCGTCCTCCCTAGGCTTATTCTTGTCCAATTAGGGTTTTTAACCAATCTTGTGCATCCAATAGGTGTGTTTGTGTCATTGGATGATCAATTAGGTCATTTTCGTCCTCCCTAGGCTTATTCTTGTCCAATTAGGGTTTTTAACCAATCTTGTGCATCCAATAGGTGTGTTTGTGTCATTGGATGATCAATTAGGTTATTTTCGTCCTTCCTAGGCATATTCTTGTATAATTAGGGTTTTTAACCAGTCTTGTGCATCCAATAGGTGTGTTTGTGTCATTGAATGATCAATTAGGTCATTTTCGTTCTTCGAAGGCTTATTCTTGTCCAATTAGGGTTTTAAACCAATCTTGTGCATCCAATATGTTTATTTGTGTCATTGGATTAACATTTAGGTCATTTTCGTCCTCCCTAGGCATATTCTTGTCCAATTAGGGTTTTTAACCAATCTTGTGCATCCAATAGGTGTGTTTGTGTCATTGGATGATCAATTAGGTCATTTTCGTCCTCCCTAGGCTTATTCTTGTCCAATTAGGGTTTTTAACCAATCTTGTGCATCCAATAAGTTTGTTTATGTCATTAAATTAATATTTTGGTCATTTTCGTCCTCCCTAGGCATATTCTTGTCCAATTAGGGTTTTTAACCAATCTTGTGCATCCAATAGGTGTGTTTGTGTCATTGGATGATCAATTAGGTCATTTTCGTCCTCCCTAGGCTTATTCTTGTCCAATTAGGGTTTTTAACCAATCTTGTGCATCCAATAAGTTGAGTTGTGTCATTGGATTTACATTTAGGTCATTTTCATTCTCCCTAGGCTTATTCTTGTCCAATTAGGGTTTTTAACCAATCTTGTGCATCCAATAAGTTCATTTGTGTCATTGGATTCACATTTAGGTCATATTCGTCCTCCCTAGGCATATTCTTGTCCAATTAAGGTTTTTAACCAATCTTGTGCATCCCATAGGTGTGTTTGTGTCATTGGATGATCAATTAGGTCATTTTCGTCCTCCCTAGGCATATTCTTATCCAATTAGGGTTTTTAACCAATCTTGTGCATCCAATAGGTGTGTTTGTGTCATTGGATGATCAATTAGGTCATTTTCGTCCTCCCTAGGCTTATTCTTGTCCAATTAGGGTTTTTAACCAATCTTGTGCATCCAATAAGTTGAGTTGTGTCATTGGATTAACATTTAGGTCATTTTCATTCTCACTAGGATTATTCTTGTCCAATTAGGGTTTTTAACCAATCTTGTGCATCCAATAAGTTCATTTGTGTCATTGCATTCACATTTAGGTCATATTCGTCCTCCCTAGGCTTATTCTTGTCCAATTAGGGTTTTTAACCAATCTTGTGCATCCAATAAGTTGAGTTGTGTCATTGGATTAACATTTAGGTCATTTTCGTCCTCCCTAGGCATATTCTTGTCCAATTAGGGTTTTTAACCAATCTTGTGCATCCAATAAGTTCATTTGTGTCATTGGATTCACATTTAGGTCATATTCGTCCTCCCTAGGCATATTCTTGTCCAATTAGGGTATTTAACCAATCTTGTGCATCCAATAAGTTTGTTTGTGTCATTGAATTAATATTTAGGTCATTTTCGTCCTCCCTAGGCATATTCTTGTCCAATTAGGGTTTTTAACCAATCTTGTGCATCCAATAGGTGTGTTTGTAACATTGGATGATCAATTTGGTCATTTTGGTCCTCCCTAGGCATATTCTTGCCCAATTAGGGTTTTTAACCATTCTTGTGCATCCAATAGGTGTGTTTGTGGCAATGGATGATCAATTAGGTCATTTTCGTCCTCCCTAGAATTATTCTTGTCCAATTAGGGTTTTTAACCAATCTTGTGCATCCAATAGGTGTGTTTGTGTCATTGGATGATCAATTAGGTCATTTTCGTCCTCCCTAGGCTTATTCTTGTCCAATTAGGGTTTTTAACCAATCTTGTGCATCCAATAACTTTGTTTGTGTCATTGAATTAATTTTTAGGTCATTTTCCTCCTCCCTAGGCATATTCTTGTCCAATTAGGGTTTTTAACCAATCTTGTGCATCCAATAGGTGTGTTTGTGTCATTGGATGATCAATTAGGTCATTTTCGTCCTCCCTAGGCTTATTCTTGTCCAATTAGGGTTTTTAACCAATCTTGTGCATCCAATAAGTTCATTTCTGTCATTGGATTAACATTTAGGTCATTTTCGTCCTTCCTAGTCATATTCTTGTCCAATTAGGGTTTTTAACCAATCTTGTGCTTCCAATAGGTGTGTTTGTGACATTGGATGATCAATTAGGTCATTTTCGTCCTCCCTAAGCTTATTCTAGTCCAATTAGGGTTTTTAACCAATGTTGTGCATCCAATAGGTGTGTTTGTGTCATTGGATTAACATTTAGGTCATTTTCGTCCTCCCTAGGCTTGTTCTTGTCCAATTAGGGTTTTTAACCAATCTTGTGCATCCAATAGGTGTGTTTGTGTCATTGGATGATCAATTAGGTCATTTTCGTCCTCCCTAGGCTTATTCTTGTCCAATTAGGGTTTTTAACCAATCTTGTGCATCCAATTGGTTTGTTTGTGTCATTGGATGATCAATTAGGTCATTTTCGTCCTCCCTAGGCTTATTCTTGTCCAATTAGGGTTTTTAACCAATCTTGTGCATCCAATAAGTTTGTTTGTGTCATTGAATTAATATTTAAGTCATTTTCGTCCTCCCTAGGCATATTCTTGTCCAATTAGGGTTTTTAACCAATCTTATGCATTCAATAGGTGTGTTTGTGTCATTGGATGATCAATTAGGTCATTTTCGTCCTCCCTAGGCATATTCTTGTCCAATTAGGGTTTTTAACCAATCTTGTGCATCCAATAGGTGTGTTTGTGTCATTGGATGATCAATTAGGTCATTTTCGTCCTCCCTAGGGTTATTCTTGTCCAATTAGGGTTTTTAACCAATCTTGTGCATCCAATAAGTTGAGTTGTGTCATTGGATTAATATTTAGGTCATTTTCATTCTCCCTAGGCTTATTTTTGTCGAATTAGGTTTTTAACCAATCTTGTGCATCCAATAAGTTCATTTGTGTCATTGGATTAACATTTAGGTCATTTTCGTCCTCCCTAGGCATATTCTTGTCCAATTAGGGTTTTTAACCAATCTTGTGCATCCAATAGGTGTGTTTGTGTCATTGGATGATCAATTAGGTCATTTTCGTCCTCCCTAGGCTTATTCTTGTCCAATTAGGGTTTTTAACCAATCTTGTGCATCCAATAGGTGTGTTTGTGTCATTGGATGATCAATTAGGTCATTTTCGTCCTCCCTAGGCTTATTCTTGTCCAATTAGGGTTTTTAACCAATCTTGTGCATCCAATAACTTTGTTTGCGTCGTTGAATTAATATTTAGGTCATTTTCGTCCTCCCTAGTCATATTCTTGTCCAATTAGGGTTTTTAACCAATCTTGTGCATCCAATAGGTGTGTTTGTGTCATTGGATAATCAATTAGGTCATTTTCGTCCTCCCTAGGCTTATTCTTGTCCAATTAGGGTTTTTAACCAATCCTGTGCATCCAATAGGTGTGTTTGTGTCATTGGATGATCAATTAGGTCATTTTCGTCCTCCCTAGGCTTATTCTTGTCCAATTAGGGTTTTTAACCAACCTTGTGCATCCAATACGTTTGTTTGTGTCATTGAATTAATATTTAGGTCATTTTCGTCCTCCCTAGGCATATTCTTGTCCAATTAGGGTTTTTAACCAATCTTGTGCATCCAATAGGTGTGTTTGTGTCATTGGATGATCCATAAGTTCATTTTCGTCCTCCCTATGCATATTCTTGTCCAATTAGGGTTTTTAACCAATCTTGTGCATCCAATAGGTGTGTTTGTGTCCTTGGATGATCAATTAGGCCATTTTCGTCCTCCCTAGGCTTATTCTTGTCCAAATAGGGTTTTTAACCAATCTTGTGCATCCAGTAGGTGCGTTTGTGTCATTGGATGATCAATTAGGTCATTTTCGTCCTCCCTAGGCTTATTCTTGTCCAATTAGGGTTTTTAACCAATCTTGTGCATCCGATAAGTTTGTTTGTGTCATTGAATTAATATTTAGGTCATTTTTGTCCTCCCTAGGAATATTCTTGTCCAATTCGGGTTTTTAACCAATCTTGTACGTCCAATAGGTGTGTTTGTGTCATTGGATGATCAATTAGGTCATTTACGTCCTCCCTAGGCTTATTCTTGTCCAATTAGGGTTTTTAACCATTCTTGTGCATCCAATAACTTTGTTTGTGTCATTGAATTAACATTTAGGTCATTTTCGTCCTCCCTAGGCTTATTCTTGTCCAATTAGGGTTTTTAACCAATCTTGTGCATCCAATAGGTGTGTTTGTGTCATTGGATGATCAATTAGGTCATTTTCGTCCTCCCTAGGCTTATTCTTGTCCAATTAGGGTTTTTAACCAATCTTGTGCATCCAATAAGTTGAGTTGTGTCATTGGATTAACATTTAGGTCATTTTCGTCCTCCCTAGGCATATTCTTGTCCAATTAGGGTTTTTAACCAATCTTGTGCATCCAATAAGTTCATTTGTGTCATTGGATGATCATTAAGGTCATTTTCGTCCTCCCTAGGCTTATTCTTGTCCAATTAGGGTTTTTTACCAATCTTGTACATCTAATAAGTTCATTTGTGTCATTGGATTAACATTTAGGTCATTTTCGTCCTCCCTAGGCATATTCTTGTCCAATTAGGGTTTTTAACCAATCTTGTGCATCCAATAGGTGTGTTTGTGTCATTGGATGATCAATTAGGTCATTTTCGTCCTCCCTAGGCTTATTCTTGTCCAATTAGGGTTTTTAACTAATCTTGTGCATCCAATAAGTTCATTTGTGTCATTCGATTATCAATTACGTCATTTTCGTCCTCCCTAGGCATATTCTTGTCCGATTAAGGTTTTTAACCAATCTTGTGCATCCAATAGGTGTGTTTGTGTCATTGGATGATCAATTAGGTCATTTTCGTCGTCCCTAGGCTTATTCTTGTCCAATTAGGGTTTTTAACCAATGGTGTGCATCCAAAAAGTTGTTTGTGTCATTGAATTAATATTTAGGTCATTTTCGTCCTCCTTAGGCATATTCTTGTCCAATTAGGGTTTTTAACCAATCTTGTGCATCCAATAGGTGTGTTTGTGTCATTGGATGATCAATTAGGTCATTTTCGTCCTCCCTAGGCTTATTCTTGTCCAATTAGGGTTTTTAACCAATCTTGTGCATCCAATAAGTTTGTTTGTTTCATTGAATTAATATTTATGTCATTTTCGTCCTCCCTAGGCATATTCTTGTCCAATTAAGGTTTTTAACCAATCTTGTGCATCCAATAGGTGTGTTTGTGTCATTGGATGATCAATTAGGTCATTTTCGTCCTCCCTAAGCTTATTCTTGGCCAATTAGGGTTTTTAACCAATCTTGTGCATCCAATAAGTTGAGTTGTTTCATTGGATTAACATTTAGGTCATTTTCGTCCTCCCTGGGCTTATTCTTGTCCAATTAGGGTTTTTAACCAATCTTGTGCATCCAATAAGTTTGTTTGTTTCATTGAATTAATATTTAGGTCATTTTCGTCATCCCTAGGCATATTCATGTCCAATTAGGGTTTTTAACCAATCTTGTGCATCCAATAGGTGTGTTTGTGTCATTGGATGATCAATTAGGTCATTTTCGTCCTCCCTAGGCTTATTCTTGTCCAATTAGGGTTTTTAACCAATCTTGTGCATCGAATAGGTGTGTTTGTGTCATTAGATGAACAATTAGGTCATTTTCGTCCTCCCTAGGCTTATTCTTCTTCAATTAGGGTTTTTAACCAATCTTGTGCATCCAATAAATTCATTTGTATCATTGGATTAACATTTAGGTCATTTTCGTCCACCCTAGGCATATTCTTGTCCAATTAGGGTTTTTAACCAATCTTGTGCATCCAATAAGTTCATTTGTGTCATTGGATTAACATTTAGGTCATTTTCGTCAACCCTAGCCATATTCTTGTCCAATTAGGGTTTTTAACCAATCTTGTGCATCCAATAGGTGTGTTTGTGTCATTGGATGATCAATTAGGTCATTTTCGTCCTCCCTAGGCTTATTCTTGTCCAATTAGGGTTTTTAACCGATCTTGTGCATCCAATAGGTGTGTTTGTGTCATTGGATGATCAATTAGGTCATTTTCGTCCTCCCTAGGCATATTCTTGTCCAATTAGGGTTTTTAACCAATCTTGTGCATCCAATAGGTGTGTTTGTGTCATTGGATGATCAATTGGGTCATTTTGGTCCTCCCTAGGCTTATTCTTATCCAATTAGGATTTTTAACCAATCTTGTGCTTCCAATAAGTTGAGTTGTGTCATTGGATTAACATTTAGGTCATTTTCGTCCTCCCTAGGCTTATTCTTGTCCAATTAGGGTTTTTAACCAATCTTGTGCATCCAATAGGTGTGTTTGTGTCATTGGATGATCAATTAGGTCATTTTCGTTCTCTATAGGCTTATTCTTGTCCAATTAGGGTTTTTAACCAATCTTGTGCATCCAATAAGTTGAGTTGTGTCATTGGATTAACATTTAGGTCATTTTCGTCCTCCCTAGGCATATTCTTGTCCAATTAGGGTTTTTAACCAATCTTGTGCATCCAATAGGTGTGTTTGTGTCATTGGATGATCAATTAGGTCATTTTCGTCCTCCCTAGGCTTATTCTTGTCCAATTAGGGTTTTTAACCAATCTTGTACATCCAATAAGTTTATTTGTGTCATTGGATTAACAGTTAGGTCATTTTCGTCCTCCCTAGGCATATTCTTGTCCAATTAGGGTTTTTAACCAATCTTGTGCTTCCAATAGGTGTGTTTGTGTCATTGAATGATCAATTAGGTCATTTTCGTCCTCCCCAGGCTTATTCTTGTCCAATTAGAGTTTTTAACCAATCTTGTGTATCCAATAACTTTGTTTGTGTCATTGAATTAATATTTAGGTCATTTTCGTCCTCCCTAGGCATATTCTTGTCCAATTAGGGTTTTTAACCAATCTTGTGCATCCAATAGGTGTGTTTGTGTCATTGGATGATCAATTAGGTCATTTTCGTCCTCCCTAGGCTTATTCTTGTCCAATTAGGGTTTTTAACCAATCTTGTGCATCCGATAAGTTCATTTGTGTTATTGGATTAACATTTAGGTCATATTCGTCCTCCCTAGGCATATTCTTGTCCAATTAGGGTTTTTAACCAATCTTGTGCATCCAATAGGTGTGTTTGTGTCATTGGATGATCAATTAGGTCACTTTCGTCCTCCCTAGGCTTATTCTTGTCCAATTCGGGTTTTTAACCAATCTTGTTCATCCAATACGTTCATTTGTGTCATTGGATTAACATTTAGGTCATTTTCGTCCTCCCTAGGCATTATCTTGTCCAATTAGAGTTTTAGACCAATCTTGTGCATCCAATAGGTGTGTTTGTGCCATTGGATGATCAATTAGGTTATTTTCGTCCTCCCTAGGCTTATTCTTGTCCAATTAGGGTTTTTAACCAATCTTGTGCATCCAATAAGTTCATTTGTGTCATTGGATTAACATTATGTCATTTTCGTCCTCCCTAGGCATATTCTTGTCCAATTAGGGTTTTTAACCAATCTTGTGCATCCAATAGGTGTGTTTGTGTCATTGGATGATCAATTAGGTTATTTTCGTCCTCCCTAGGCTTATTCTTGTCCAATTCGGGTTTTTAACCAATCTTGTTCATCCAATACGTTCATTTGTGTCATTGGATTAACATTTAGGTCATTTTCGTCCTCCCTAGGCATTATCTTGTCCAATTAGAGTTTTAGACCAATCTTGTGCATCCAATAGGTGTGTTTGTGCCATTGGATGATCAATTAGGTTATTTTCGTCCTCCCTAGGCATATTCTTGTCCAATTAGGGTTTTTAACCAATCTTGTGCATCCAATAAGTTCATTTGTGTCATTGGATTAACATTATGTCATTTTCGTCCTCCCTAGGCATATTCTTGTCCAATTAGGGTTTTTAACCAATCTTGTGCATCCAATAGGTGTGTTTGTGTAATTGGATGATCAATTAGGTTATTTTCGTCCTCCCTAGGCTTATTCTTGTCCAATTAGGGTTTTTAACCAATCTTGTGCATCCAATACGTTCATTTGTGTCATTGGATTAACATTTAGGTCATTTTCGTCCTCCCTAGGCATTATCTTGTCCAATTAGGGTTTTTAACCCATCTTGTGCATCCAATAGGTGTGTTTGTGTCATTGGATGATCAATTAGGTCATTTTCGTCCTCCCTAGGCATATTCTTGTCCAATTAGGGTTTTTAACCAATCTTGTGCATCCAATAAGTTCATTTGTGTCATTGGATTAACATTATGTCATTTTCGTCCTCCCTAGGCATATTCTTGTCCAATTAGGGTTTTTAACCAATCTTGTGCATCCAATAGGCGTGTTTGTGTCATTGGATGATCAATTAGGTTATTTTCGTCCTCCCTATGCTTATTCTTGTCCAATTAGGGTTTTTAACCAATCTTGTGCATCCAATACGTTCATTTGTGTCATTGGATTAACATTTAGGTCATTTTCGTCCTCCCTAGGCATATTCTTGTCCAATTAGAGTTTTAGACCAATCTTGTGCATCCAATAAGTGTGTTTGTGTCATTGGATGATCAATTAGGTTATTTTCGTCCTCCCTAGGCTTATTCTTGTCCAATTAGGGTTTTTAACTAATCTTGTGCATCCAATAAGTTCATTTGTGTCATTGGATGATCAATTAGGTCATTTTCGTCCTCCCTAGGCTATTTTTTGTCTAATTAGGGTTTTTAACCAATCTTATGCATCCGATAAGTTTGTTTGTGTCATTGAATTAATATTTAGGTCATTTTCGTCCTCCCTAGGCATATTCTTGTCCAATTAGGGTTTTTAACCAATCTTGTGCATCCAATAGGTGTGTTTGTGTCATTGGATGATCAATTAGGTCATTTTCGTCCTCCCTAGGCATATTCTTGTCCAATTAGGGTTTTTAACCAATTTTGTTCATCCAATAAGTTTGTTTATGTCATTGAATTGATATTTAGGTCATTTTCGTCCTCCCTAGGCATATTCTTGTCCAATTAGGGTTTTTAACCAATCTTGTGCATCCAATAGGTGTGTTTGTGTCATTGGATGATCAATTAGGTCATTTTCGTCCTCCCTAGGCTTATTCTTGTCCAATTAGGGTTTTTAACCAATCTTGTACATCTAATAAGTTCATTTGTGTCATTGGATTAACATTTACGTCATTTTCGTCCTCCCTAGGCATATTCTTGTCCAATTAGGGTTTTTAACCAATCTTGTGCATCCAATAGGTGTTTTTGTGTCATGGGATGATCAATTAGGTCATTTTCGTCCTCCCTAGGCATATTCTTGTCCAATTAGGGTTTTTAACGAATCTTGTGCATCCAATAGGTGTGTTTGTGTCATTGGATGATCAATTAGGTCATTTTCGTCCTCCCTAGGCATTTTCTTGTCCAATTAGGGTTTTTAACCAATCTTGTGCATCCAATAGGTGTGTTTGTGTCATTGGATGATCAATTAGGTCTTTTTCGTCCTCCCTAGGCATATTCTTGTCAAATTAGGGTTTTTAACCAATCTTGTGCATCCAATAGGTGTGTTTGTGTCATTGGATGATTAATTAGGTCATTTTCGTCCTCCCTAGGCATATTCTTGTCCAATTAGGGTTTTTAAC
>JBBPBR010001295.1:0-15071 GCA_037974775.1 Cicer pinnatifidum | reverse complement strand
GATGAACAAGATTGGTTAAAAACCCTAATTGGACAAGAATAAGCCTAGGGAGGACGAAAATAACCTAATTGATCATCCAATGACACAAACACACCAATTGGATGCACAAGATTGGTTAAAAACCCTAATTGGACAAGAATATGCCTAGGGAGGACGAAAATGACATAATGTTAATCCAATGACACAAATGAACTTATTGGAAGCACAAGATTGGTTAAAAATCCTAATTGGACAAGAATATGCCTAGGGAGGACGAAAATGACCTAATTGATCATCCAATGACACAAACACACCTATTGGATGCACAAGATGGGTTAAAAACCCTAATTGGACAAGAATATGCCTAGGGAGGACGAAAATCACCTAAATGTTAATCCAATGACACAAATGAACTTATTAGATGTACAAGATTGGTTAAAAACCCTAATTGGACAAGAATAAGTCAAGGGAGGACGAAAATGACCTAATTGATCATCCAATGACACAAACACACCTATTGGATGCACAAGATTGGTTAAAAACCCTAATTGGACAAGATAATGCCTAGGGAGGACGAAAATGACCTAAATGTTAATCCAATGACACAAATGAACGTATTGGATGCACAAGATCGGTTAAAAACCCTAATTGGACAAGAATAAGCCTAGGGAGGACGAAAATAACCTAATTGATCATCCAATGACACAAACACACCTATTGGATGCACAAGATTGGTTAAAAACCCTAATTGGACAAGAATATGCCTAGGGAGGACGAAAATGACATAATGTTAATCCAATGACACAAATGAACTAATTGGATGCACAAGATTGGTTAAAAACCCTAATTGGACAAGAATATGCCTAAGGAGGACGAAAATGACCTATTTGATCATCCAATGACACAAACACACCTATTGGATGCACAAGATGGGTTAAAAACCCTAATTGGACAAGAATATGCCTAGGGAGGACGAAAATGACCAAAATGTTAATCCAATGACACAAATGAACTTATTAGATGTACAAGATTGGTTAAAAACCCTAATTAGACAAGAATAAGTCTAGGGAGGACGAAAATGACCTAATTGATCATCCAATGACACAAACACACCTATTGGATGCACAAGATTGGTTAAAAACCCTAATTGGACAAGAATATGCCTAGGGAGGACGAAAATGACCTAATTAATCATCCAATGACACAAACACACCTATTGGATGCACAAGATTGGTTAAAAACCCTAATTGGACAAGAATATGCCTAGGGAGGACGAAAATTACCTAATTGATCATCCAATGACACAAATGAACTTATTGGATGCAGAAGATTAGTTAAAAACCCTAATTGGTTAAGAATAAGCCTAGGGAGGACGAAAATAACCTAATTGATCATCCAATGACACAAACACACCTATTGGATGCACAAGATTGGTCTAAAACTCTAATTGGACAAGATAATGCCTAGGGAGGACGAAAATGACCTAATTGATCATCCAATGACACAAACACACCTATTGGATGCACAAGATCGGTTAAAAACCCTAATTGGACAAGAATAAGCCTAGGGAGGACGAAAGTGACCTAATTGATCATCCAATGACACAAACACACCTATTGGATGCACAAGATTGGTTAAAAACCCTAATTGGACAAGAATATGCCTAGGGAGGACGAAAATGACCTAATTGATCATCCAATGACACAAATGAACTTATTGGATGCACAAGATTAGTTAAAAACCCTAATTGGACAAGAATAGGCCTAGGGAGGAGGAAAATAACCTAATTGATCATCCAATGACACAAACACACCTATTGGATGCACAAGATTGGTCTAAAACTCTAATTGGACAAGATAATGCCTAGGGAGGACGAAAATGACCTAAATGTTAATCCAATGACACAAATGAACGTATTGGATGCACAAGATTGGTTAAAAACCCTAATTGGACAAGAATAAGCCTAGGGAGGACGAAAATAACCTAATTGATCATCCAATGACACAAACACACCTATTGGATGCACAAGATTGGTTAAAAACCCTAATTCGAATAGAATATGCCTAGGGAGGACGAAAATGACCTAATTGATCATCCAATGACACAAACACACCTATTGGATGCACAAGATTCGTTAAAAACCCTAATTGGACAAGAATATGCCTAGGGAGGACGAAAATGACCTAAATGTTAATCCATTGACACAAATGAACGTATTGGATGCACAAGATTGGTTAAAAACCCTAATTGGACAAGAATAAGCCTAGGGAGGACGAAAATAACCTAATTGATCATCCAATGACACAAACACACCTATTGGATGCACAAGATTGGTTAAAAACCCTAATTGGACAAGAATATGCCTAGGGAGGACGAAAATGACCTAATTGATCATCCAATGACACAAACACACCTATTGGATGCACAAGAATGGTCTAAAACTCTAATTGGACAAGAATATGCCTAGGGAGGACGAAAATAACCTAATTGATCATCCAATGACACAAACACACCTATTGGATGCACAAGATTGGTTAAAAACCCTAATTGGACAAGAATAAGCCTAGGGAGGATGAAAATAACCTAATTGATCATCCAATGACACAAACACACCTATTGGATGCACAAGATTGGTTAAAAACCCTAATTGGACAAGAATATGCCTAGGGAGGACGAAAATGACCTAAATGTTAATCCAATGACACAAATAAACTTATTGGATGCATAAGATTGGTTAAAAACCCTAATTGGACAAGAATAAGCCTATGGAGGACGAAAATGACCTAATTGGACAAGAATAAGCCTAGGGAGGACGAAAATGACCTAATTGATCATCCAATTTCACAAACACACCTATTGGATGCACAAGATTGGTACAAAACCCTAATTGGACCAGAATATGCCTAGGGAGGACGAAAATGACTTAATTGATCATCCAATGACACAAACACACCTATTGGATGCACAAGATTGGTTAAAAACCCTAATTGGACAAGAATAAGCCTAGGGAGGACGAAAATGACCAAATTGATCATCCAATGACACAAACACACCTATTGGATGCACAAGATTGGTTAAAAACCCTAATTGGACAAGAATATGCCTAGGGAGGACGAAAATGACCTAATTGATCATCCAATGACACAAACACACCTATTGGATGCACAAGATTGGTTAAAAACCCTAATTGGACAAGAATATGCCTAGGGAGGACGAAAATGACCTAATTGATCATCCAATTACACAAACACACCTATTGGATGCACAAGATTGGTTAAAAACCCTAATTGGACAAGAATAAGCCTAGGGAGGACGAAAATGACCTAAATGTTAATCCTAATTGGACAAGAATATGCCTAGGGAGGACGAAAATGACCTAAATGTTAATCCAATGACACAAATGAACTTATTGGAGGCACAAGATTGGTTAAAAACCCTAATTGGACAAGAATATGCATAGGGAGGACGAAAATGACCTAATTGATCATCCAATGACATAAACACACCTATTGGATGCACAAGATTGGTTAAAAACCCTAATTGGACAAGAATATGCCTAGGGAGGACGAAAATGACCTAATTGATAATCCAATGACACAAACACACCTATTGGATGCACAAGATTGGTTAAAAACCCTAATTGGACAAGAATATGCCTAGGGAGGACAAAAATGACCTAAATATTAATTTAATGACACAAACAAAGTTATTGGGTGCACAAGATTGGTTAAAAACCCTAATTGGACAAGAATAAGCCTAGGGAGGACGAAAATGACCTAATTGATCATCCAATGACACAAACACACCTATTGGATGCACAAGATTGGTTAAAAACCCTAATTGGACAAGAATATGCCTAGGGAGGACGAAAATGACCTAATTGATCATCCAATGACACAAACACACCTATTGGATGCACAAGATTGGTTAAAAACCATAATTGGACAAGAATAAGCAAAGGGAGGACGAAAATGACCTAATTGATCATCCAATGACACAAACACACCTATTGGATGCACAAGATTGGTTAAAAACCCTAATTGGACAAGAATATGCCTAGGGAGGACGAAAATGACCTAATTGATCATCCAATGACACAAACACACCTATTGGATGCACAAGATTGGTTAAAAACCTTAATTGGACAAGAATAAGCCTAAGGAGGACGAAAATGACCTAATTGATCATCCAATGACACAAACACACCTATTGGATGCACAAGATGGGTTAAAAACCCTAATTGGACAAGAATATGCCTAGGGAGGACGAAAATGACCTAAATGTTAATCCAATGACACAAATGAACTTATTAGATGTACAAGATTGGTTAAAAACCCTAATTGGACAAGAATAAGCCTAGGGAGGACGAAAATGACCTAATTGATCATCCAATGACACAAACACACCTATAGGATGCACAAGATCGGTTAAAAACCCTAATCGGACAAGAATAAGCCTAGGGAGGACGAAAATGACCTAATTGATCATCCAATGACACAAACACACCTATTGAATGCACAAGATTTATTAAAAACCCTAATTGGACAAGAATATGCCTAGGGAGGACGAAAATGACCTAATTGATCATCCAATGACCCAAACACACCTATTGGATGCACAAGATTCGTTAAAAACCCTAATTGGAAAAGAATATGCCTAGGGAGTAAGAAAATGACCTAATTGATCATCCAATGACACAAACACACCTATTGGATGCACAAGATTGGTTAAAAACCCTAATTGGACAAGAATATGCCTAGGGAGGACGAAAATGACCTAATTGATCATCCAATGACACAAACACACCTATTGGATGCACAAGATTGGTTAAAAACCCTAATTGGACAAGAATATGCCTAGGGAGGACGAAAATGACCTAAATGTTAATCCAATGACACAAATGAACTTATTAGATGTACAAGATTGGTAAAAAACCCTAATTGGACAAGAATAAGCCTAGGGAGGACGAAAATGACCTTAATGATCATCCAATGACACAAATGAACTTATTGGATGCACAAGATTGGTTAAAAACCCTAATTGGACAAGAATATGCCTAGGGAGGACGAAAATGACCTAAATGTTAATCCAATGACACAACTCAACTTATTGGATGCACAAGATTGGTTAAAAACCCTAATTGGACAAGAATAAGCCTAGGGAGGACGAAAATGACCTAATTGATCATCCAATGACACAAACACACCTATTGGATGCACAAGATTGGTTAAAAACCCTAATTGGACAAGAATATGCCTAGAGAGGACGAAAATGACCTAATTGATCATCCAATGACACAAACACACCTATTGGATGGACAAGATCGGTTAAAAACCCTAATTGGACAAGAAAAAGCCGAGGGAGGACGAAAATGACCTAATTGATCATCCAATGACACAAATGAACTTATTGGATGCACAAGATTAGTTAAAAACCCTAATTGGACAAGAATAAGCCTAGGGAGGACGAAAATAACCTAATTGATCATCCAATGACACAAACACACCTATTGGATGCACAAGATTGGTCTAAAACTCTAATTGGACAAGAATATGCCTAGGGAGGACGAAAATGACTTAAATGTTAATCCAATGAAACAAATGAACTTATTGGATGCACAAGATTGGTTAAAAACCCTAATTGGACAAGAATAAGCCTAGGGAGGACGAAAATGACCTAAATGTTAATCCAATGACACAACTCAACTTATTGGATGCACAAGATTGGTTAAAAACCCTAATTGGACAAGAATAAGACTATGGAGGACAAAAATGACCTAATTGGACAAGAATAAGCCTAGGGAAGACGAAAATGACCTAATTGATCATCCAATGACAAAAACACACCTATTGGTTGCACAAGATTGGTTAAAAACCCTAATTGGACAAGAATAAGCCTAGGGAGGACGAAAATGACATAATGTTAATCCAATGACACAAATGAACTTATTGGATGCACAAGATTGGTTAAAAACCCTAATTGGACAAGAATATGCCTAGGGAGGATGAAAATGACCTAAATGTTAATCCAATGACACAACTCAACTTATTGGATGCACAAGATTGGTTAAAAATCCTAATTGGACAAGAATAAGCCTAGGGAGGACGGAAATGACCTAATTGATCATCCAATGACACAAACACACCTATTGGATGCACAAGATTGGTTAAAAACCCTAATTGGACAAGAATATGCCTAGGGAGGATGAAAATGACCTAAATGTTAATCCAATGACACAAATGAACTTATTAGATGTACAAGATTGGTTAAAAACCCTAATTGGACAAGAATAAGTCTAGGGAGGACGAAAATGACCTAATTGATCATCCAATGACGCAAACACACCTATTGGATGCACAAGATTGGTTAAAAACCCTAATTGGACAAGAATATGCCTAGGGAGGACGAAAATGACCTAA
Source organism: Cicer pinnatifidum (assembly GCA_037974775.1). NCBI lineage: Eukaryota > Viridiplantae > Streptophyta > Magnoliopsida > Fabales > Fabaceae > Cicer > Cicer pinnatifidum. The sequence goes on along the minus strand of JBBPBR010001295.1, from coordinate 8,673 downwards.
TTGATCATCCAATGACACAAACACACCTATTGGATGCACAAGATTGGTTAAAAACCCTAATTGGACAAGAATAAGCCTAGGGAGTACGAAAATGACCTAATTGATCATCAAATGACACAAACACACCTATTGGATGCACAAGACTGGTTAAAAACCCTAATTGGACAAGAATATGCCTAGGGAGGACGAAAATGACCTAATTGATCATCCAATGACACAAACACACCTATTGGATGCACAAGATTGGTTAAAAACCCTAATTGGACAAGAATATGCCTAGGGAGGACGAAAATGACCTAATTGATCATCCAATGACACAAACACACCTATTGGATGCACAAGATGGGTTAAAAACCCTAATTGGACAAGAATATGCCTTGGGAGGACAAAAATGACCTAAATGTTAATCCAATGACACAAATGAACTTATTAGATGTACAAGATTGGTTAAAAACCCTAATTGGACAAGAATAAGTCTAGGGAGGACGAAAATGACCTAATTGATCATCCAATGACACAAACACACCTATTGGATGCACAAGATTGGTTAAAAACCCTAATTGGACAAGAATATGCCTAGGGAGGACGAAAATGACCTAATTGATCATCCAATGACACAAACACACCTATTGGATGCACAAGATCGGTTAAAAACACTAATTGGACAAGAATAAGCCTAGGGAGGACGAAAGTGACCTAATTGATCATCCAATGACACAAACACACCTATTGGATGCACAAGATGGGTTAAAAACTCTAATTGGACAAGAATATGCCTAGGGAGGACGAAAATCACCTAAATGTTAATCCAATGACACAAATGAACTTATTAGATGTACAATATTGGTTAAAAACCCTAATTGGACAAGAATAAGTCTAGGGAGGACGAAAATGACCTAATTGATCATCCAATGACACAAACACACCTATTGGATGCACAAGATTGGTTAAAAACCCTAATTGGACAAGAATATGCCTAGGGAGGACGAAAATGACCTAATTGATCATCCAATGACACAAACACACCTATTGGATGCACAAGATGGGTTAAAAACCCTAATTGGACAAGAATATGCCTAGGGAGGACGAAAATGACCAAAATGTTAATCCAATGACACAAATGAACTTATTAGATGTACAAGATTGGTTAAAAACCCTAATTGGACAAGAATAAGTCTAGGGAGGACGAAAATGACCTAATTGATCATCCAGTGACACAAACACACCTATTGGATGCACAAGATTGGTTAAAAACCCTAATTGGACAAGAATATGCCTAGGGAGGACGAAAATGACCTAATTAATCATCCAATGACACAAACACACCTATTGGATGCACAAGATCGGTTAAAAACCCTAATTGGACAAGAATAAGCCTAGGGAGGACGAAAGTGACCTAATTGATCATCCAATGACACAAACACACCTATTGGATGCACAAGATTGGTTAAAAACCCTAATTGGACAAGAATATGCCTAGGGAGGACGAAAATTACCTAATTGATCATCCAATGACACAAATGAACTTATTGGATGCAGAAGATTAGTTAAAAACCCTAATTGGTTAAGAATAAGCCTAGGGAGGACGAAAATAACCTAATTGATCATCCAATGACACAAACACACCTATTGGATGCACAAGATTGGTCTAAAACTCTAATTGGACAAGATAATGCCTAGGGAGGACGAAAATGACCTAATTGATCATCCAATGACACAAATGAACGTATTGGATGTACAAGATTGGTTAAAAACCCTAATTGGACAAGAATAAGTCAAGGGAGGACGAAAATGACCTAATTGATCATCCAATGACACAAACACACCTATTGGATGCACAAGATTGGTCTAAAACTCTAATTGGACAAGATAATGCCTAGGGAGGACGAAAATGACCTAAATGTTAATCCAATGACACAAATGAACGTATTGGATGAACAAGATTGGTTAAAAACCCTAATTGGACAAGAATAAGCCTAGGGAGGACGAAAATAACCTAATTGATCATCCAATGACACAAACACACCAATTGGATGCACAAGATTGGTTAAAAACCCTAATTGGACAAGAATATGCCTAGGGAGGACGAAAATGACATAATGTTAATCCAATGACACAAATGAACTTATTGGATGCACAAGATTGGTTAAAAACCCTAATTGGACAAGAATATGCCTAGGGAGGACGAAAATGACCTAATTGATCATCCAATGACACAAACACACCTATTGGATGCACAAGATGGGTTAAAAACCCTAATTGGACAAGATAATGCCTAGGGAGGACGAAAATGACCTAAATGTTAATCCAATGACACAAATGAACGTATTGGATGCACAAGATTGGTTAAAAACCCTAATTGGACAAGAATAAGCCTAGGGAGGACGAAAATAACCTAATTGATCATCCAATTACACAAACACACCTATTGGATGCACAAGATTGGTTAAAAACCCTAATTGGACAAGAATATGCCTAGGGAGGACGAAAATGACCTAAATGTTATTCCAATGACACAAATGAACTTATTGGATGCACAAGATTGGTTAAAAACCCTAATTGGACAAGAATAAGCCTAGGGAGGACGAAAATGACCTAAATGTTAATCGAATGACACAACTCAACTTATTGGATGCACAAGATTGGTTAAAAACCCTAATTGGACAAGAATAAGCCTAGGGAGGACGAAAATAACCTAATTGATCATCCAATGACACAAACACACCTATTGGATGCACAAGATTGGTTAAAAACCCTAATTGGACAAGAATATTCCTAGGCAGGACGAAAATGACCTAAATGTTAATCCAATGACACAAATGAACTTATTGGATGCACAAGATTGGTTAAAAACCCTAATTGGACAAGAATATGCCTAGGGAGGACGAAAATGACCTAATTGATCATCCAATGACACAAACACACCTATTGGATGCACAAGATTGGTAAGAAACCCTAATTGGACAAGAATAAGCCAAGGGAGGACGAAAATGACCTAATTGATCATCCAATGACACAAACACACCTATTGGATGCACAAGATTGGTTAAAAACCCTAATTGGACAAGAATATGCCTAGGGAGGACGAAAATGACCTAAATGCTAATCCAATGACACAAATGAACTTATTGGATGCACAAGATTGGTTAAAAACCCTAATTGGACAAGAATTTGCCTAGGGAGGACGAAAATGACCTAATTGATCATCCAATGACACAAATGAACTTATTGGATGCACAAGATTGGTTAAAAACCCTTATTGGACAAGAATTGGCCTAGGGAGGACGAAAATGACCTAATTGATCATCCAATGACACAAACACACCTATTGGATGCACAAGATTGGTTAAAAACCCTAATTGGACAAGAATAAGCCTAGGGAGGACGAAAATGACCTAATTGATCATCCAATGACACAAACACACCTATTGGATGCACAAGATTGGTTAAAAACCCTAATTGGACAAGAATAAGCCTAGGGAGGACAAAAATGACCTAAATTGATCATCCAATGACACAAACACACCTATTGGATGCACAAGATTGGTTAAAAACCCTAATTGGACAAGAATATGCCTAGGGAGGACGAAAATGACCTAATTGATCATCCAATGACACAAACACACCTATTGGATGCACAAGATTGGTTAAAAACCCTAATTGGACAAGAATAAGCGTACGGAGAACGAAAATGACCTAAAGGTTAATCCAATGACACAACTCAACTTATTGGATGCACAAGATTGGTTAAAAACCCTAATTGGACAAGAATAAGCCTAGGGAGGACGAAAATGACCTAATTGATCATCCAATGACACAAACACACCTATTGGATGCACAAGATTGGTTAAAAACCCTAATTGGACAAGAATATGCCTAGGGAGGACGAAAATGACCTAATTGATCATCCAATGACACAAACACACCTATTGGATGCACAAGATCGGTTAAAAACCCTAATTGGACAAGAATAAGCCTAGGGAGGAAGAAAGTGACCTAATTGATCATCCAATGACACAAACACACCTACTGGATGCACAGGATTGGTTAAAAACCCTAATTGGACAAGAATATGCCTACGGAGGACGAAAATGACCTAAATGTTAATCCAATGACACAACTCAACTTATTCGATGCACAAGATTGGTTAAAAACCCTAATTGGACAAGAATAAGCCTAGGGAGGACGAAAATGACCTAATTGATCATCCAATGACACAAACACACCTATTTGATGCACAAGATTGGTTAAAAACCCTAATTGGACAAGAATAAGCCTAGGGAGGACAAAAATGACCTAATTGATCATCCAATGACACATACACACCTATTAGATGCACAAGATTGGTTAAAAACCCTAATTGGACAAGAATAAGCCTAGGGAGGACGAAAATGACCTAATTGATCATCCAATGACACAAACACACCTATTGGATGCACAAGATTCGTTAAAAACCCTAATTGGACAAGAATATGCCTAGAAAGGACGAAAATGACCTAATTGATCATCCAATGACACAAACACACCTATTGGATGCACAAGATTGGTTAAAAACCCTAATTGGACAAGAATATGCCTAGGGAGGACGAAAATGACCTAATTGATCATCCAATGACACAAACACACCTATTGGATGCACAAGATCGGTTAAAAATCCTAACTGGACAAGAATAAGCCTAGGGAGGACGAAAATGACCTAATTGATCATCCAATGACACAAACACACCTATTGGATGCACAAGATTGGTTAAAAACCCTAATTGGACAAGAATATGCCTAGGGAGGACGAAAATGACCTAATTGATCATCCAATGACACAAACACACCTATTGGATGCACAAGATTGGTTAAAAACCTTAATTGGACAAGAATAAGCCTAAGGAGGACGAAAATGACCTAATTGATCATCCAATGACACAAACACACCTATTGGATGCACAAGATGGGTTAAAAACCCTAATTGGACAAGAATATGCCTAGGGAGGACGAAAATGACCTAAATGTTAATCCAATGACACAAATGAACTTATTAGATGTACAAGATTGGTTAAAAACCCTAATTGGACAAGAATAAGCCTAGGGAGAACGAAAATAACCTAATTGATCATCCAATGACACAAACACACCTATTGGATGCACAAGATTGGTTAAAAACCCTAATTGGACAAGAATATGCCTAGGGAGGACGAAAATGACCTAAATGTTAATCCAATGACACAAATGAACTTATTAGATGTACAAGATTGGTTAAAAACCCTAATTTGACAAGAATATCCCTAGGGAGGACGAAAATGACATAATGTTAATCCAATGACACAAATGAACTTATTGGATGCACAAGATTGGTTATAAACCCTAATTGGACAAGAATATGCCTGGGGAGGACGAAAATGACCTAAATGTTAATCCAATGACACAACTCAACTTATTGGATGCACAAGATTGGTTAAAAACCCTAATTGGACAAGAATAAGCCTAGGGAGGACGAAAATGACCTAATTGATCATCCAATGACACAAACACACCTATTGGATGCACAAGATTGGTTAAAAACCCTAATTGGACAAGAATATGCCTAGGGAGGACGAAAATGACCTAAATGTTAATCCAATGACACAACTCAACTTATTGGATGCACAAGATTGGTTAAAAACCCTAATTGGACAAGAATAAGCATATGGAGGACGACAATGACCTAATTGATCATCCAATGACACAAACACACCTATTGGATGCAAAAGATTGGTTAAAAACCCTAATTGGACAAGAATAAGCCTAGGGAGGACGAAAATGACCTAATTGATCATCCAATGACACAAACACACCTATTGGATGCACAAGATTGGTTAAAAACCCTAATTGGACAAGAATATGCATAGGGAGGACCAAAATGACCTAAATATTAATTCAATGACACAAACAAAGTTATTGGATGCACAAGATTGGTTAAAAACCCTAATTTGACAAGAATAAGTCTAGAGAGGACGAAAATAACCTAATTGATCATCCAATGACACAAACACACCTATTGGATGCACAAGATTGGTTTAAAACCTTAGTTGGACAAGAATATGCTTAGGGAGGACGAAAATGACCTAATTGATCATCCAATGACACAAACAAACCTATTGGATGCACAATATTGGTTAAAAACCCTAATTGGACAAGAATAAGCCTAGGGAGGACGAAAATGACCTAATTGATCATCCAATGACACAAATGAACTTATTGGATGCACAAGATTGGTTAAAAACCCTAATTGGACAAGAATAAGCCTAGGTAGGACGAAAATGACCTAATTGATCATCCAATGACACAAACACACCTATTGGATGCACAAGATTGGTTAAAAACCCTAATTGGACAAGAATATGCCTAGGGAGGACGAATATGACCTAAATGTTAATCCAATAACACAAATGAACTTATTGGATGCACAAGATTGGTTAAAAACCCTAATTGGACAAGAATATGCCTAGGAAGAACGAAAATGACCTAAATGTTAATCCAATGACACAACTCAACTTATTGGATGCACAAGATTGGTTAAAAACCCTAATTGGACAAGAATAAGCCTAGGGAGGACGAAAATAACCTAATTGATCATCCAATGACACAAACACACCTATTGGATGCACAAGATTGGTTAAAAACCCTAATTGGACAAGAATATGCCTAGGGAGGACGAAAATGTCCTAATTGATCATCCAATGACACAAACACACCTATTGGATGCACAAGATGGGTTCAAAACCCTAATTGGACAAGAATATGCCTAGGGAGGACGAAAATGACCTAATTGATCATCCAATGACACAAATGAACTTATTGGATGCACAAGATTAGTTAAAAACCCTAATTGGACAAGAATAAGCCTAGGGAGGACGAAAATAACCTAATTGATCATCCAATGACACAAACACACCTATTGGATGCACAAGATTGGTCTAAAACTCTAATTGGACAAGATAATGCCTAGGGAGGACGAAAATGACCTAAATGTTAATCCAATGACACAAGTGAACGTATTGGATGCACAATATTGGTTAAAAACCCTAATTGGACAAGAATAAGCCTAGGGAGGACGAAAATAACCTAATTGATCATCCAATGACACAAACACACCTATTGGATGCACAAGATTGGTCTAAAACTCTAATTGGACAAGATAATGCCTAGGGAGGACGAAAATGACCTAAATGTTAATCCAATGACACAAATGAACGTATTGGATGCACAAGATTGGTTAAAAACCCTAATTGGACAAGAATAAGCCTAGGGATGACGAAAATAACCTAATTGATCATCCAATGACACAAACACACCTATTGGATGCACAAGATGGGTTAAAAACCCTAATTGGACAAGAATATGCTTAGGGAGGACGAAAGTCACCTAAATGTTAATCCAATGACACAAATGAACTTATTAGATGTACAAGATTGGTTAAAAACCCTAATTGGACAAGAATAAGTCTAGGGAGGACGCAAATGACCTAATTGATCATCCAATGACACAAACACACCTATTGGATGCACAAGATTGGTTAAAAACCCTAATTGGACAAGAATATGCCTAGGGAGGACGAAAGTGAACTAATTGATCATCCAATGACACAAACACACCTATTGGATGCACAAGATCGGTTAAAAACCCTAATTGGACAAGAATAAGCCTAGGGAGGACGAAAGTGACCTAATTGATCATCCAATGACACAAACACACCTATTGGATGCACAAGATTGGTTAAAAACCCTAATTGGACAAGAATATGCCTAGGGAGGACGAAAATTACCTAATTGATCATCCAATGACACAAATGAACTTATTGGATGCAGAAGATTAGTTAAAAACCCTAATTGGTTAAGAATAAGCCTAGGGAGGACGAAAATAACCTAATTGATCATCCAATGACACAAACACACCTATTGGATGCACAAGATTGGTCTAAAACTCTAATTGGACAAGATAATGCCTAGGGAGGACGAAAATGACCTAAATGTTAATCCAATGACACAAATGAACGTATTGGATGTACAAGATTGGTTAAAAACCCTAATTGGACAAGAATAAGTCAAGGGAGGACGAAAATGACCTAATTGATCATCCAATGACACAAACACACCTATTGGATGCACAAGATTGGTTAAAAACTCTAATTGGACAAGATAATGCCTAGGGAGGACGAAAATGACCTAAATGGTAATCCAATGACACAAATGAACGTATTGGATGCACAAGATCGGTTAAAAACCCTAATTGGACAAGAATAAGCCTAGGGAGGACGAAAATAACCTAATTGATCATCCAATGACACAAACACACCAATTGGATGCACAAGATTGGTTAAAAACCCTAATTGGACAAGAATATGCCTAGGGAGGACGAAAATGACATAATGTTAATCCAATGACACAAATGAACTTATTGGATGCACAAGATTGGTTAAAAACCCTAATTGGACAAGAATATGCCTAGGGAGGACGAAAATGACCTAATTGATCATCCAATGACACAAACACACCTATTGGATGCACAAGATGGGTTAAAAACCCTAATTGGACAAGAATATGCCTAGGGAGGACGAAAATCACCTAAATGTTAATCCAATGACACAAATGAACTTATTAGATGTACAAGATTGGTTAAAAACCCTAATTGGACAAGAATAAG